>JAHHFK020002892.1:0-91411 GCA_024533555.2 Aedes koreicus
GTTCTTAAGCGTGTTTACGATCTCAAGACGGAAATCGCAGAGTTTATGAAACAAAAAGGAAAAGCAGTTCATCAGTTCGACGATCAAAAATGGATGGCCGATTTTGCATTCTTGATTGACATCTCGACACATCTGAATGATTTTAATGGGCAACTTCAGGGGAAAAATAAGCTCGTTCACAATCTTTTCAACCACATCAAATCCTTTGAGCAGAAATTGACGCTGTGGGAAATGCAGCTTAAATCAAGAAATTTTTACCATTTCTCTACGCTTGGATCGTGCAAAGAATACGATGAAATCAGGTATGCCATCGCAGTTTCCTCTCTGCAAGCAGATTTTTCTGACCGATTCCATGATTTCAAAGCGAACGAACAGCCATTTAAAAATTTTTGCACACCGTTCAGTGTTGATGCTAAAAGTCCTCCGGAAAATTTTCAAATGGAGCTTATGTAACTGCAATGCGACATCGAGTTGAATGAAAAATTCAAGGAGAATGACATTCTAACATTCTACTCGAAATACGTTTCGGAAGAATCTTTTCCTGAGTTGCAAAACCATGCTCTTTTTATAACTTCTTGCTTTGGTTCAACGTATATTTGTGAACAACTATTTTCTCTCAGGAAAACCGTTAAGTCAAAAGCCAGAAATAAGCTATCTGACGAACACTTGGAGAATCAGCTACGTATTGCATCGTCAGGTATCAAAGCGAACTTAGATAAGTTAGCAGAAGACAAATTTAAGCAAATCTCTCATTGAGGTATTGTTTGTTTGCTACTTACACAGTGGCTTTTTTTTTGCACCGATATTTCAGCATGGTCAATATCGGGTGAAAAGGGAAATACTCATGTTGGTACGTTAACTTTGACGCCAGCTGTAGTCTAAACCACTTGATGGGAACAATTCAAATTTTGTCCACATTATTCACTACACTTTTTTAGGCTGTGGTTACATTTTTAATATACTACCTAAATTTTTCACAGAAATACGGATTTTTGATGGGTATGACCAAAAATTACTTTTTTCGCATATGTTATGAAAACTTCAAATTTATAAACTTAATCAACATGAAATTTTGATTGGGAAACTAGGAGAATTTAAAATTAACAATTCATATGATCACTTTAACAAAAATAAAAATAAAATATTGAAGCACTTTTTCAAAATTATCACTAGTAAACGCGAGCAAATTCCTTTAAATTCCACTATAGGAAGCTTCTCTTTTGACAGATAGGCCTATTTCGTCTGCGACTTACAGACTTCTTCAGTGTCGAGTGCTTTAGTTGTTTTTACGAGGATTATTATTTACTTTTCTGTTCTATATGAGATCTACTGTTACCGGTGCAGAAGAGCGAAATTAGAAATCAAACGACAATAAGGCGACATCAGTGGGGCCAATTTGACAGTTTGTCAAACAAAAGGTACCAAACCGAAAGGGCTTAATCAAAATTTGAGAAAATCAAAGGCGGAATTCGTTTCTTATGTTTTTTATATATAAAAACGGATAGATAAATGCTTAATTACTATTTATTGACGAGAAAGGTTCCTCACCAGCGGCATAGTACAATAATAAGACCGTTATTGTTTTCTAATTTGAAATTTTTTTTTATTTTCGTTTCAGAACCTTCGGTGGGGTTTTCGGGGGGTGACAATAATGGTTTTTTCCCCTTTTTAAAATGGTGGGGGCGTGTTGGTGTGGTATAATAATATAGTACACTCAACCAAACTACCTTAAAATATTCATAAGATTGAACTTATGAAGCATGAAAATAGATCAATTTTAATTTTCATTAAGCATCTTATGACTATTGTTTGAACTTGCTTGAAATTCATTCAAACACCCTATAAATTTCATAGGAGTTATGTGTGAGGTATTTTCATAAGATATGCGTTATGTTTTTTGTCAGTATTATTGATGCGAAAAACTTATAACGCAAATCCTATGAATTCAGTTGTAACTTGTGAAGATGTCGGGTTATATTATAAACGAGCTTGCTGTTATTGCGGATTTGTTCTCCGATACGCCAGCAGAAATTGGAGAAGTTTTTCGGCGTGCAGGTTTGCAAACTGTGGATTTGATTACTATAAACTGGAAAGATTTTGAGTGCCGATTGTCAGTGATTCCCAACAAATATCAGGCTGAGCAGTTATGGGAGTCCATTGTCAGATGGAGGATCAGAAATGTAAGTATATTTCATTTCATCCAGTCAATTTTATACCCTCTCTACTTTGAACTATGTTTCATTCGCCATAACTATTTGCCATTTCTCGACATCTTATCAAAACAGACGAATCTGATTGTATAAAAAAAGAGGGGGAAAAGAATCAACCTTTAAAATCTTGGAACCGTTAGGCCTTTCATGCAAACTAGGACCACCAAAACAAAGAATAGCATTTCCCTAACAAAATGGTGATGCTAGGTGGGGGTACTGATAGTTTTGAGAAATTTACGTTTGAGTATTTCTTCCCCTCTTCGTTTTCAAAATCATCATTGTTGGTGTTTTTTTATTTCAGAACTTTACAGAAGTGTCACTAGTATAAGAGAACACAAGTACTACCAGCATCCAGCCAGTCAATCTGACTGTCACGGAAAATTTATATCCTGGTCCATCATGTGCAAAGGAAGGACAACAGATACCACCCGATTGTTCCACCACATCGTCAATCATGCCAGCCAATTTTCCACCTAATTCACCGACCCTGGATCATGAAATTTACAGTCAGGAGCACACACAAAACGTGGATTCATCCGTCGTAAAGGTACAGTAAACTATTATTATCTTTAATTATACTTTTATTACCTTTTTGCAATGCTTATTTGATTTTTTCGGTATGGATTCTCACAGCCATCGAGAGGAAAACGCAAACTCGATAACATTCCACCTTTGACAACAGTAATCCTTCAATCTCTTCTAACCCAAAGCGATTTTGGTAAACAGATCCTTAAAACCGCCAGTACACATCCACTCTCCCATAACGGACGCAAATTGGTAGTCGATACGGTTGGACGATACCATCTTAATCGCGAACGTAAATGTTCCTCAGAGACCCTGGACGATTTGAGCGAAGTAATCACAAGTCTGTTCGTGAAGGAGTCGAAGGTAGGTTTTTCGGTTAATATATTAATATTTTTTTCCACATTTTGCTCTCCCGACCAACGAACTGCCAGCGACTGCGTTGTTACAATGATCCTTCTATCAATCCTTCGGGGCCAACAAAAATTAATCAAAAAAGAATCGTGAGAATCCGTCAATCCGTTCTTTTGTATTGAGTTGTTATGTACAAACACCATAATATATTTATTTTTATTTACTATTCTTTTTTTTCTGGCACAGGAAACATATTACATACCCGGATCAAAAGGTTCCAATCCTCGTGGGAAGCTCTTCAGCCACATAAATTATATTGTCCAAAAAAGCCGTCGGATTGCCAAGGAAGAAGAAAATCGTTTCAAACCGATCGTTGAAGAAGAAGCTGAAAAAACTGACCCGGAGGTTGAAGCAGCAATTTCTTGGCTGGAAATTAATTCGTCTCCGTGGGCGACAGTTCTCACACAGTGGGAAATTAGCTTCCCTGGAAGAAAATCTCCTCAGACAACTGAACAAATCTCAGCAGCTGGTTCAAACATATCATCACTTGTGTCAGGAATTTGGATACCAGCTGGTAAGTTGTTTAGATTTATACTTTATTTATATACTCGATTTCTTATGTATATATCTTTTTCGATTGTATTTATGATGCAAAACATAGAGAATTATTCTCAGAAAATTTCATGCAAGTCAAGGCTATAGTCAAATGAGGTAAACTAAATAATGAAGATGAACATTTCAAAATGTCTTATATGCTAAAAAGAAACTCCTTTGAATTTATTTATTTTACGACAATTATAGGGCCACAGTAGTGCAAATCTTGGTGGGTGTTGGCCAAATTTGGATTTTTCAGATATAATCCTAAATAGGTTACGGAATATTTTTCATACATCTAGTATCCTTACGTCCGTGCTCCATCACAGTATTTTCTATTGTGATGTGTCCAACTCAATGGGTAAATTGAACTGAAGGTGAATTTGAAAGAAGGGGAACTTGGAGTAGAGCACACGTACCCACTGGTTGACACTAAATATTGGCCAACGTGCTTTTGAACATTTGTTTGAGGATTTGTTAAGCGACACAAGTTTTCAAATCCAAAGTTCGAATGCCGTACTGCATCAGTGCCCAGACTTTTTATTAATGAATCTGGACACTTTTAAAACCACAAACTAGCATGCAGTTATGAGCTTGTAAATTTATAATAGCATATTAGTGTTAAATTTGAGAGGATTCATCGATTTCTTTTACAATTTTTCAACAAATATTACTTTAGATTAATTTAATACTTCCTACAGTAAAATATGTATAATTTTAATGTTAAGAGAGAATAAACGTGTAATTTTATACAGAAATCCTTTGTGTCAAGATCTAATGCTTAAATATTATAATTTGGAGTACTCTTGGGATAAATCGTACATGTTTTGTTGATCAATTTAATTGCATTTATGATAACTCAAATGTCCTATTTAAAAATTGCTCCACAAATGATCATTTACATATCCAAGCCTGCAATGGTACACCTCCTATATGAAAATCATATTGAACGGTGTATGATTGTCTTAAGTAAACACAAATGATTTTCATAAGATTTACATATGAATTCTTCTATGATCTATAAAAAAAATATGTTTTTTATAAGGTCGGCTTATGAAATCCAATGTTGGCTAACCACTTAATATTCATAAGACTATCGAGGAAAGATTACAGGGAGTTCTTATAGCAAAAAATTATAAGGTATTCCTATGAATTTTGCTATTTTTCTTGGTTCAGTGTACACATTGTGCGCATTTCTGCTGTCGTCATCGTAATTGAACGTAGGAAGCTAAAGGGTTGTTTTCTTTCGAAGCGGTGTCACAGTTGATTACCACCTACAACATAGTAGTATTTGTAGTACCTCTGCACAAACACACACTTTGAGGACAATCAGCTGATGAACTGTCAAAAAATTGGCGTTGACGGTGTCACCATAGCTCTTTACTCGTATGGAAAATCCCGTATAAACAAGCGAAATATGTCTGCCTATCACAGGCATCCCTTTCACGCCACCAAGTCACATCCGTCAACGTCAATTCGAATAGCCCATCAAAAGGTAAACAAAGTGTACTGCTACCATTCTATACATTTAAATAAGTTAAAATAATGCGAAAATCCTAAAGTTTTGTGTGGAAATCTATCGGTATCCAAATTTGCACAATGTAAACTTCCCGATTCCATTGAAAGTGCCGCTCAAACAAGACCCATTGGACGAAATGGACATTTTTCAAAATCAATGCTCCGAGAGCCTTGGCTTTGACTCAATGGTAAGATAAAATTGTACATTTAGATCTGGTTTTTCATCAATCTTACGAAATTTATCCTCAGCTGGCCGCGAATCCTCTCAATTCACCGCTGCACAGTGTCGAATCACCCACCCATTTGAATTTTAACTCTTCACCTTACTTTGCCTCGATTCCTGCTTCGTCGAGTACATTGGTAAACAATAGCAGCATTATCACTCTGCCCTCAACTGGAGCGAGCTCATCCGGACCGAACGATGTCGTCCTACCGAGCATATTTGTCAAGGTGCCCATGCAAATCAACCAGCAGTATCAGCAACAGAGCCAGTCCAGGAGCAATCCGGAAGAAATAAAATGTGAGCACAAATCCGACCCAATCAAGCGGGAATTGGGAGATTTGCGTGCACTGGTGAAGGGAACCGCTATGGTTCAGTTGCCAAGCATTTCTCAGAGCTACTTGCAAGAAGACCGCCAAGAGTGTCCGGACGAAGAGTTGAGAGTGCACTGTTGCGAATTTTGTCCACTTGTTACGTTGGTGGAGCAAAGTTTGAGAGATCATGTGCGTACAAAGCATCCGAACAGGGAACGGGAAGCCATCGAGTTTCTTACCTGTCCGGCGTGTGAGAATAAGTATATAAAGAGAAATTTGATGGAGCTGCATTTAGAGACCTATCACATGATGGTGCATTCGGAGGTGACAATATTAATGGAGCGAAGGTTTCCGCGGATCCAGGAAACCAGGGAATCAACGGGATCTGAAAGTTTGATCCAAGTTGAGAATGTCGTACCGGTGTCCGAGTCACAGTCAACGGTAAGTGTTGTGGATGTAAGTGTAAGCATTTTCATTGAGTTTACGTTTGTTTGAAGATTGCTCCAGAGCAGAACCGCAGACGAATTTACATTAAGAATGTACAGCTTCTTAAGAAGCCCGATGTCATCGAACAGGAAAATGTCCATCAAGCTCAACAACAACAACAACAACAACAACAAGAACAGCAAAAACAGCAGCAGCAACAAACGACACAACAACAGCAACAGCTACCACAACAGAATGGAAAGATCTTTATTCGTAATGTCTCGTTGCTGCAGAATGCAAACTACGTACAAAACGTGGACAACGTTTTTCAAAACGTTTCCGGTTTGCACGAGAGCAAATATAGTTTTGTGGTTCCTGCGCCAAGTCCTAATAGTCAATCACCGCCCATTAGTATTGGGGAATCGGTGAATGGGACTCCACAGCGTAGCAAGATATTTATCCGCAATGTGGACATTTTGAAGAATCCTATGATTTCAATAACACCACCCACCATCGCTTCCACATGCGAAATGAATCGCGCTAGTAGTAGCGAAAGCCTGTACACAACTCCGCCGCCAACGATGGTTAGTCCTGCTACATCGGTATCCAGTATCGGTGCGCCATCGTCAATGGGATTCTCTGGACTCAATATGGTAATTCTTCCGACGCCAATCTGCAGTAGCAACTCTTCAACTCCTCCGACTACTTCGACGCCTCCATCGATGACGGTGACCAATTTTGAGCCGGTTCAGTCACAGCAGTCGCTCCCAAGAAAGAGCAAGATATTCATCAAGAACATCAGCGTTCTGAAGCAACCGACAATCCACCTTAAATCCGTGGATGAGCTAAATTTGATGACCATCGATCAGTTGCAGTTGCAGAACCTGCTACCACCAACGAACAGCTCTCAAATTATGGAGGGTAGTGATCTGAGCGGAAACGGTGAACAGCAATCGACTGAGGAGGAGGAAACTTTCAGCAGCATATTGGAAGAGATGCCATCCGATCTGGGCGATTTTCATGTCGAGGGTAATCAGTATCACCAGGAGATACAGGAATGTGATTCGGCTTGCGGTAGCGTAACGGGGCAGGAATCTTACCAACAGGATTTCATCAACGATTTTATCATAATCCATCCGAGTAATTCCTCGGAAAACGTTACCTTTGAGGAAACTCCCGATCATTTGAGGTTTGTTGATTTGGAGAAATTTTTATTATCAATCCATTAAAACAATTCTTTTCGTAGGATTTCTTCGCACACGAATGAACTAATGAGCCATCAGCAGCTAACACAACCACCTCCAAATCCTTCCGAGTCGCAGCAGTATCGTGATACGAACGAGGACATCCTTTTCGTTTGCGCTGAAGAGATTATCAACCTTGATCCTCCGGTTCCACAGGAGTCAGTATCATCCGAACCAACATCAATTCAGACATCACCTCCTCTAGAATCGCCGTCGACACCACCACCACAATTACACCAAGGCCGCATCTACGTTTCGGACAATTTGATGGAACCCACTGCACCTACCAACCTTTCAATGCCGCCGCCGCCCCCTGCGGGACTTCCAGTGCATAACTCAACGATCACCCCGCTTAATCAAATAGAACAAATCCACACCACCCTATCTAATAATCATCCCGCTGAATACCAGATGCCGCAAGCTTCATCGATGATGGACAAAGAACGAACCCGCAGCAGAGGTCGCCCCAAAGGAGCCAGACAAACCGGCATTACCAAGCTCAAGAAACTCTACACCAACCTCACCCCAATGGAAGAAGGCTACAAATGTGATCTAGGTGATTGTGGGGCTCGCTTCCGGCAACCGGAAACTCTAACCTATCATAAAAAATGCCACGTCCCGTCCATCGACGGTGCTACTGCTGATGGCAATCGATGTCCTGAATGTGGCTCACATGAATTCCGTAATTGGAACACACTTCACACCCATCTTTGGCGCGAACACTCGATTGACATGGAGCTTTATTCCTGCCACCTGTGCAATTTCAAAACTCCTGTTTTATGTAGATTGAACAACACACACATGAAGATACACTCGGATGAGAAAAATTTCATCTGCGCCATTTGCAATAAAGCCTTCAAGAATAATAAACAACTGAGGAACCACCGGCGATCGCATCGGGACCTTCAACAGATTCCCCATCCAAAGGAAAATCAACTGCAGGAAATGGAGGCTCGGATTTCCCGGCATCAACCTGTTCTACCAGTAAAGTGCGTTAAATGTGGAATGGTATTCCCGAACCAGAAGTTCCTAAAGTCACACGTCGAAAGTAGACACGCTCCGACCGAAGGCACCGAGGTCAAGGGTCGCATGAAATGTTCCTTATGTGGGATGATTTTCAAAACTAGATATCTACTACAGTCGCATGTGGCGAAGCATTCCGACGAAAAGAGATTCAAATGCTCTAGCTGTGATTTCTCCTGTAACGATCACAACTCTATGCGACGGCATAAAATGAGACATAACTCCGAAGCGCACATGTACAGGTGTTCCTACTGCGATTACACCAGCATTCAGAGTACCAGCTATCGGAACCACCTGGAACGCATGCATGCCGATGTGGCTAACAATCTGTTGTACAAATGTTCGGACTGTGCTTTCGTCTCCATCAGCGAGGTGAAATATCAACTTCATCGGACTAAGCATAAACCGGATACCGAAAACACAGCGCAAGAGGAACCGGATCCCAACAAGACGACGATTGAATCAGCGGAGCAGACGACTGAACAAGATCCCGAACGTCTTTGTGAAAGCGTCAACTCTGATGTGGTCATTGTGGAAAAGGATTCTTCGGAGCCTCCGATGGATGCGTTTTCGTTGATTCCGCCAAATGTCAATGACCAGCATGATCAACAATTTCCACTCATACGACCGGCCGGGTTTGCACACAATCTTTCCAAGGTGGATAACTTCTATGGCTACGGTAATGCTGGTCCCGTGGATAATGAGAGCCACCAGTATCAACAACCGGAAGCGGTTGTGGCATTGGAGCCGACCGTGGAACAGCAGGATGGTGTACAAATATTCGAGTCAGAGCTGGGAGAACCTTGCAGCGCTATCGCCGCTTCAGCTAGTTCAAATGGACATCAGCAGCATGGGTTTGACTCGCTGTTGAGTAATATTGCATCGCTGGTGCCGTTGACGTACGGAGAGAGCGCTCTTGGTAGTTAAAACAGTTTGAACTAGATTAGTGTAAGGATGAGATGGAATTTTTTTCTTCTTCTAAATGTGATATTAGTGATAAGATGTAGGCAAAATAATCTTATGTAATTAATTTGTGAAAGTGAGAGATGAAATTTTCGATTTTATCTGATTGACTAAAACTAAATTGTATTCAATAAAGCATGTTCTCGAGGGCTTGTAAAAAATCTAGACTCTTAACAAATCGGGATACGTGAAAGTGTTTACCATTTTCCAATGAGTTCAACAATTTAAAGCTTTCAAAATTTTGATTATGTCCGAAATTCAAATAGTTTTATAACAACTCTCATACCACAACATGTTATGGGCCCATAACATGCGAGCAGAGAAAAGAGAGTAACGTCTTTTTGCAAAAAGTTGCGTTGAATGTAATCGTCGCCACAATGGACAGATTCCGTTTTAGCATCCAATAGCTAAGAATCCCCTGGCGTCGTCGATTCGAGCTGCTACTTATCCCTGAGAAACTCTAACGGTATGTTGAGCTAGGGTTCAAGCCGGCAAACGAAGCAGCTGCCGTCTGGGACGCTGGTGGTGCTAAGGCGAGAGCAACAATTGGGCTCCTGATTGACCATAATCAACATAGCCTGATCCCGTGCTGTAGGAACCGCACGAGAATCCTGACTCGCAATGAAAACTCACCACGAAAAAACTAGCCTAATCTCCAAAGTGTCCCTTGTGAAACACCTTTTGGGTAGGGGGTTTTGGGGGGGGGGGAAAAAGGGGGGGATTTTTTTTCCCGGGGGGGATTTTTTTTCGGGGTGGGGAGGGGTGGGGGGGGGGGGGGGAGAAAACAGGCGGCGGAAAAGGGGAACAAGGTGGGGGGAAAAAAAAGGGAAAATTTGGGGGGGGAGCGGGCCGGGGGGGGGGGGGGAAAGGGGATGAAGGGGGGGGGAGGAGGAGGCAGACATCTCTTATTTTTTCTATAAACTAAAAATTAATAAAAAATTTTTTTGTTTGGGAAAATGTGGAAAAGAGGGGGAAAAGTGGAAGGGGAAGGTGTGGGGGGGGGGGGGGGGGGGGGGGGAGAGGGGGGGAATATTAAAAAATAGAAAAAAATTAAGGGGGGGGGGGGTCTTAGAGGAGGAAAGAAAACCCGACTGGTTTGATTGAGAACGTAAGGTAAACTGATTTATATTTATAATTCAAAATCTTACAGACTACTTTGATTGGTTCTTACAACCACCGAGTTGCTTCGATCTCCATCACTCCTCCTCAAGCTCGGCGGGCTGCAGTCCAATTCCAAGGCGCATCATCTCCATCTTCACGCAGGCCAACGGCTTTGTTAGACCATCGGCCACCATTCAGTCACTGGGGAAATAGCGAACGTCCATCACACCGTCGTTGACTAACTCCTTCACGTAGTTGTAGCGAGTGTCGGTGTGTTTCGTCCTTTTGCTACCGCCGGTCGATTTGAGCATTGCTATACAGCTCTGGTTGTCTTCATGGACTACTACTGGACCAGGAACTTCTTCTTCTACGTCCTTCAGTAGCTTCAGCATCCACATCAGCTCATTGTTGGCTTCGGAAAGCGCCACGTATTCCGCTTCGGTAGAAGAAAGGGTGACGCATGGTTGCTTTCGAGCTGCCCAACTGACTGATCCTCCGAGACGAAAGACGAAACCGGTGTTCGATTTCCGGTCTGCCTTGTCACCCGCCCAGTCCGCATCGACGTATGCTTCTAGCGGTTCGGATGAACCCCGTTGTAGGATTTGCTGTTGACTTTAAGTATCGAAGCGTCCTTTTTGCTTCGGTCCAATCTGCTTCCGTTGGTCGACTCACTTTACGACCTAGGATCGAGGCACTGATTGTGATGTCCGGTCTCGTATTAACCGCAACGTACAGTAGAGCGCCCACCAGGCTCTGGAGCTCGTCGTTCCTAGGCATGGGATCCTCCTCCTTCTGCTGTGCATTCGGGTATCCAGGATCCATCGGTATCGGAGAGCGCTTCGTATTCGTTTGTCCGAACCGTTCTGCCACTTTCTCGATATAAGATTGCTGGTTCAGGAAAAAACTGTCCACCGGATCGCATCACCTGAATTCCCAAGTACTGCTTCACATCTCCAAGGCACGTAATGGTGAACTGCCCCCCAAGATGCTTCCGTACTCTTTCATATTCGGTTTCCGTGTCGGTGACTATCAGCATATCGTCCACATATAACAATATGAACGACATCTTCTTCTTATAGGCCCTCACGAACAGGCACGGATCTGCATCGGATGGCACGTAACCCAGCAGCTTCAGTACTTCGGAGATTTTGGCATTCCGCACCAGACCGGCCTGCTTGAGACCATAGAGGCTTTTCCGCAAATGAAACACCTCGTCCGTTGTCCCATTGTGGAACCCTTTCGGCTGCTTCATGAAGATGGTCTCCTCCAGCTCTCCGTGCAAGTACGCCGTTTTCACGTCGACGTGTTTCACCTGCATTCCTCGCCGGGCGGCGGGCGACACTCAGCAGGGTACGAAAGGTGGTTTGCTTGGCTACTGGCGCAAACACCTCTTCGTAATCGGTGCCATACTTTTGGCTGAATCCTTGCGCTACAAGTCTGGCTTTATAGCGGATCACGTTTCCGCTCTCATCGACCTTCTTCTTGTAGATCCATTTGCAACCAATCTGCTTCTCGTTTGGCGGCAAACGGACGACATCCCATGTTGCATTTTCTTACAGTGACTGCATTTCCTCTTCCATGGCTTGCTTCCACTTTTCGTGCTCGAAGCTTCTTGGAACGTTCGATGTTCATCATCGTGCTGGGTTGCTACACGTACGATATCGCGAAACTGTTCTGGAGTATTCCCCTTAGTGGTACGTTCCGATCGTCGAACTACCGACATATCAGCATCGCCGGCGACATCCTGCTCCTCCTGTCCGTCGGATTCGCCGAGCTCTTCTTGCTCTTCCACGAATGTCTCTTCATTGGCATCGTCGTAGCTAGTCTCGAACCCGTAAAGATCGGACTCGTCCGATTCGTCTTCGCTCTCATCCACAGTTTCGGCAATAACAGGAACCTCAACTTTCGGTTGCTTCAGGAGTCTGAAAGGATAATCTACGATACATCTCTCTTGAAGTTTGGCGGTCCGAGCCTCGTCCATCGGCAGGAATCTGCAATCGCGACTAACGGTCAGCTTATCGTTGCTGGGATCCATGAATCGGTACGCCTTATGCTGGGAGGTATAACCGACGAACAGCAACTTTTGAGATTTCGCTTCTAATTTGCTTCTTTTCTCCTTAGGTATACGCATACGCCGGTGAACTAAACATCTGGAGATGAATCATGTCCGGCTTCGTCCCGTTCCACAGCTCGAAGAGGGTCCGCTACAACGGCTTCGTCGGCAAACGATTTTGCAGATAGTTGGCCGTGTTGATCGCTTCGGCCTAGTACTTCAGTGGCATGCCAGCGTCCAGGATCATGCAGCGCGCCTTTTCCACCAGCATGCGATTCTTTCGCTCTGCTACCCCGTTTTGCTGCGGGGTGTATGCAGTAGTAAATTGTTGCCGAATTCCTTCCGTACGACAAAAGGAATCCAACGCGCCACTCCAGTATTCACCACCCTGGTCGGAACGAATGATCTTCGGAGTCCTGCCAAATTCCGTCTGGACGAACTTGACGTACTCTTGGATCCGTAGAGGAACTTCGGATTTCTTCTTTAAGAATTATTTGATGAAAATGAACTTGCGATGTCCAGCCTTGCCACCGGTGTATAGGTTTCCTCAAAATCTTGTCTGGGGCTATTCATAAACCACGTAGACTTTTCTGGGGGGGGAGGGGGGGGGTCTGACTAAAGTCTACGCTCCATAAAAAAATTTCAAAAAAATGTATGGAGAAAAGTCTACGAGGAGGGAGGGTGGGGGGGTCTGAGATTTTCAAAAATTAGTCTACGTGGTTTATGAACAGGCCCTCTTGTCTTGTCCTACTTCTGGAGGTAGCCCTTCGTCACTAAACGAGCTTTGTAGCGAACGGGCAATCCATTCTCATCCCTCCACCCTCCAAGCACGTTGTCAGCTACCACACGTTGTTCTTCCTCAGAGAGCCAAGATTGCTTTGGATCGCACTCAACCAATCCTCGCTGTAGTCACGCCCAGCTAACTCGCCATGGCTTTGTGGGATATCTATGGAAAGTAACGACGTCCGTAACTGACAAATACAACTTACCGGGGAGCGGGCGCCTCACATGCGTTTGTCCGCCGGATTTGCAGTGTTCTGGATGCGAAGGAAGCGCTGGTAGTGTTGTATTGTCAGGCTCGTCGGGTTGGACTGCGTCGTCGGGCAATTGATCTTCTTCGTCTTGAAATCGTCATCAGGTTCCGCCACGTCAGCTTGCTTATCTTTATCTTGCTCTTCTTGTTTAAGCGGGAATACAACGACTAGCGGTGCTTGTGATGTTTCATTCGGTTCTGCGCCATACGGAAAACGGGCACGAGGATCTTCCTATGCTTTCTGTCCCAGAGCCTGTAGCCATTTGAGGCCTAGCCCATCGTGACCACTTGCTCGCTTTTTGGATCGAGCTTCATGCAAGCGTCCTGCATCCGAATATTCGAGCTTTTTCCAAGCTTGGCTTCGTACCAAACCACAGTTCAGATGGCGTTTTTTCACACCGAAGACTTGTAGTAGAATTTCGGTTCAGCAGCTCAGGTGAAGGCGGTTTCGTATCACAAATTCTTTGGTACCTGTGGATCAAAGAGCATAGTTCGTCCGGAGATACCTGGGACTTCTTTCTCGTCAGATAGATAAACGCAAAGTGCGTGTGGTCGTCGATAAAAGAGCTACAAAATATTGCTACCCGTCCCACGCCAGTGGATCAATAGGACCACAGACGTCCGAGTGGATCCGTTCCAACACCGGGGCTGTACGCGGTCTGGTTCCACTGAAGGGTTCCCGGCACTGCTTACCTTGTACACAAGGATAACAGAATCCAGCGGGCTTCGGTTTCACGTTGATACATTCCACCATGTTGTACTTCACCTAAATGGTCGCTTGATCCAGAGTCAAACTTGAAGGTGAGCTTTTCACTGTGCTACCAGCCAGGTTCGTCACGGTTGACTATAAAGCTTACAGCACTGCTTCCAGAAGCTACGTTGGCCTCGCCGTTGGTCCTCTGGCGACAATCCGTCTGCAAATATCCCTTCTGGCCGCATTTGTGACATGTGCCTTTGAACGTTTTCGATTTAAGCGAACGCCGTTGACTTCTCCGCCACATTTTGGTGCCGGTCTCTCTGCGTCACTTCGCTTTCCTGTCCGCCTCGTCGAATTTCTACTTCACCACGGCCTGCGCATTCGCCGCCGGGGAATCATCAGTCAATTGGGGTATAACCATAGACTAACCCTAAGACCAGTAGGTCCCGAACAAATACGATTTTTTTCTTGGCACAGTCAATACTAGCACATCGGTCCCAAGCTTAATAAAACGCCCCTCATAATGAACTCATACGAACACACTCTCAAATATTCTGTCAAAATAACACAGCAAATCAAAACAAAGGCGCAAATATGTATAGTTAGGTGCTGGATTGAAGGTGTACTTCGGACCAAGGGGTTCTACAACAGTGAACCAATTTCATATCGCTAGTTGCATATTGATTGTTGGTATAACGTGCACCGAGTCCTTCGTAAAAGTACCGATAAACTCTTAAGTGGTCTAGATCGGGGAAGATTCTCAAGGAGCTTGATAAGAAAGATGACTGGTCTTGACGAGTAGAAACTATGAACTTCTCGTTTATTGGGAATCAACAGGCTAGGTTGCTAGGGGTCTAGGGTTGGTAGTATTTTTTCAAAAAACATAAGGTTGCTTATACTGGTTCACTACACTTCGACAGTAGTCAATCATGATACATACACTGAATCTTTAGCCTGATAGATAGAGTTGAAGTGTAAGATATATAGATGTTCGCAACTTGTGCAATTATCCGGAACATAAAGATTGTACTCGGAAAAAATGCAACAGTGAAAAATGATCACCATGAAAGCAGAAACTCTCAGAGAAAAAATACACATAATATCCACTTCACCGATAAAAACCAAATAGTAAAAAATACTATGTGTATACTTTGTAGCTATGTATTTGAAATGTTGGTTTATTCAAACTACTCTCCTAGGCTAAATGCCCACACCTTGGGCTTAACGTTACCCATCAAATCCTTTGCAACACTTGCGCCATCTCTCTTACATACTTTCATCCAGGGATGCAATTCTCACCCGAGAGATTTTTGTTTTGTTTCCACTCTCTGCTAGATATCACAAGTTGAGTGACACCAAAGTGTCTGTCGTTTTTTATTTTTTTTCACCGGGGAGTCAGCCCGGAGAAAACCTTCATTGTTAGTTTTATACCGCAACACTTGAATTTGAACAATTTTACTATGTTACTAATTTCGTAATGTTCTTTTTCTTCTTTTCGGCGTATCCAAGCTTATTGCTTATCGCAATAAGCTTATTGCCAGGCTCTCAACTTAGTGTTCTATGTAGATGCAATTCCACAGTTATTAAATTGAGAACTTTCGAAGCAAATCACCAATGCATGAATTTGTATATTGTGTGGCAAGAGATTTTTTTTAAGTCGGCTGGACTGGGAAAAAACCCACCGCCTCCGGATTGGTAGGTCCGTGCCTTCACCGACTAGGCTATCTGAGACCCCTATTTCGTATTGTTCCTCCCGTTTTCCATTTTTTTTCTTAATGTTTGGATCAAGGTTTCACTCACGTCACGCCTCCATCGACAAAAAAAAACAACAACATTGATGGCTTCGTACCATTCCATCACCGCTGTCGCGTAACCGCGTAAACGATGCCAGGTCCGGCCAAAACAGAGTGTCACCTTCGTGTGACCGAAGAAAGGCCAGCAGGCGCTTCCCTATATATCTTCTTTATATATTTGGCCGTTGTTACGATTGTAAATAAAACACGCGTGTACAGGAGAACGTAACATTAATCAATGGCTCTTCTTAGATACAGTGTAGTCAGTTGGCTTGCTAGTTATTAAATCATTACATATCTCTCTTTCTTCAATCAAGTTAAAAACGTATTTAGTACAAAGTAACATCTTCTACCTAACCATTAGTTCAGGTAGTAATCTTTAAAATGTTTGGGCGGTTTTGTCTCTCTACGAGGTCTAGATATTTCCACTTCTTTGTCTGGCATCATATCCACCGTGTTACTTCCAGAATCAGTATCTGCGTCAGGCAAGTTCTCGTCCGAGGAAGCCTGCTTCTCCTGAACCGATGTACGAACGAACGGTCTCACATGGGATGTATTACGTTTGTATATTTGTCCATTCTCCGTCTCCAGTGTTAGACTCTTTCCATGTCGTTGAATGACTCTGGCCGTTGATGGTAGGAAGCTTGACGATAGCTTGTTTTCTCGTATCATGTTCTTCATTAGGACTTCATCCCCAATATCGACTGACGATTCCTTTGCTCCCGTCCTCTTGTCCTTGTATTCCTTGGCGTAGTGCTTTGCAACACGGTCCCGGTCACGCAACTCCTCATCGTCGAATGTGTCCATCTGCAGGTGAGGAATCAAATCCCTGAATCTGCGTCCAAACATCAGCTGTGCCGGTGGAACTCCAGTTACTGAATGCGGAGAGTCTAGGTACATATACAAATATTCCTGCAAAGCCTTTCTCCAGTTTGTACCTTGCTGTTTGCTTATCTTCAACACCTTGAGCACCGACCGACTTCTCCGTTCGCGCTTAGATAGTAGTATGTGTACGCCTGATTCCCTTTTTCCACGCAATAATCCTTCAATAATTGGTTGGAAAAGTTCTTAGCGTTATCGAAAGTCAATACATATGGTAAACCCATTCTAGTGAAGCTTTCGTTCGGGAATCGAATGACGGCACTTGATGTGGTGCGCTTCATAGGTTCCGCCAAAACATAGCGACTGTATAGATCAATCATCACAAACAAATACGTACCATCCGGCAGCGGCCCCAGGAAACACCAGACAAATGAACCCATGGAGCACTCGGCAATCCCTGATAGGTAGTGGTTCTGGTTTCTAGTAAGAAGCTACCAACTGAGCAACTGAGCTTTAGCATTCCTTACAGAGCTTCTCCGCCGCTGCATCGATACCCGGCCGCCAAACAGCAACTCGAAGCCTTCTTTTCGCGACCAGGATGGCCAACGTGTGCCAGAGTCAAGATTTTTCCGCAGTAGGATGTCATTCGCAAAACACAACTCGTTCTTGAATGGCGCATACTTCTTGATGTCATTTTCCCATTTTCCGTCGTACAGTGCAGTTTTCACTTTTCGGATCTCTTCATCATCCTGCGAACTTTGAATGATTTCACTCATTCATTATTGACTTCCACGATTGCACATAGATCTGCTTCTGTACTCCTGTCGAATGTTTTTCCGCTCAGTATTTCGGAAAGCCGCGATAGAAGATCAGCTATATGTATCTTGCCTGGAACATGCATGATTTTGTAGACATAGGCCTGCATCATCAATACCCATCTCTCCTGCCGCTGATTCGGTACCGAAGTCTGACTGAAAATGTTAACAAGTGGCTTGTGATCAGTCAATACGGTGAAATTCTAGCCCGTCAGATACATCCGGAACCTGTCTGTTGCCCAAGCGATGGCAAAGGGTTCCTTGTCCAGCGTCGAATACTTTTTTTCCGTCGGGGTCAAGCTTTTGCTAGCGTAACTTATAACTCTAGACTTGCCGTGGATATGCTGCAACAAGACCGCTCCAACTCCGTTGTCGCTTGCATCGGTGATCAAAGTAGTAGCGTTCCTAGGGCTATAATATCCTAGATGCTCAGGGTCGATTATAGCAGCCTAGATCTTTTCAAATGATCGTTTCCCCTCTTTATTTCAGTTAAATTTTTCTCCTTTCACTATCATGAGACGTAAGGGCCGGATAGGCTAATAATTCACCAGCCCGAGGAAGCTTCGCATCTCCATGGCATTCTGTGGTCTTCGGAAAGCTTGTATGGCGCTTACTTTATCATTCATCGGTGAAATCCCATTCCGTGACAAGGTGTGGCCCATAAAGTTGACTGCCTTCTTTCCAATTTCACATTTGCTCATGTTCACTGTCAGTCTATGTTTTTCCAACCGATGTAACACTGCTTGCACTCATTGGTCGTGATCCTCCTTTGTTTCTGCATACACCAACATATCAATCGATGAACACCTTTAGTCCTTTGAGCCCCTTTAGAATCCGTTATATCTCTCGCTGGAATATTTCTGCGGAATAGTTCATACTGAACATCAACCACTTATATCTGTAGTAAGCGGTTGGAGTAACGAATGTGGTAATCTCTCTAGACGATGGTGCCAGCTCAATTTGCTCTAACGCTTTAACTAGGTCTATTTCGCTGAAAAAAATACAACCATCCAGATGGAGCATGATTTCGTCAAAGGTTGGCAACGGATGACGTTCTGGTATTATCGCTTCATTGGCACGATGCATGTCTACGCAGAGACGAACATTTTTACCTCCATCCTTCGGGGTCAAAACGAGAGCTAAAGCCCATGTAATATTGAGTGGTGCTGGCTCGATGATGTCTTGCTTCAAAAGGTCTTGCAGTTTACTTTCCACGAGGTCTTGCAACGGTATCGGTAGGCCCCGACACGCTTGCTGTACGGGAACTACACTTCCATCAATGTTAACGTCTACTTGCAAGTTTTTCACTTTTCCGATCGGTGGTTCTTCTTTCTTCATCACACTGAATACTTTGCATTTTCGAGCGGATGCCGATGACAGTTTTGAAGATTTTGTGGAATTTCAGTTTGCCATTTCCGTACACTCTTAAAAACTTTCGGCCTTCACAGCTGTAGCTAACTTTGCAACCTTAGCCCTTCTAGTTTCGCCATGTCTCGAGACTGATAACAATCACATGGGCTCCCGAATCAACCACCCAATTTAATTTCACCCCGCCGGTAAAACAGGTCTTCACCTCATGCTCCGCGCCTGTGGCATTGATTTGCTGTAGGTCACTATCACTGTCACTTTGTCCTAGTTCATTTTCGCTGGAATCTTCATTGTCATCAGAATCACGCACTTGAAGCAATCGATTCTTTTTATTATTCTTGTTTTTCGTGGCACCGTTCTTGTCGTCCGATTTCGTTTTACACATTTTACGAAAATGTCCGACTATTTTACACTTGTCACAAACTTTGTTCTTAGCTGGACAGCCTATGTCATTGGCGAAGTGCCCCACATTGCCACACCGGAAACAGACTTCCTTCTTCTTTTCGCGTTTCACTTGAAAAACTCTTGCCTCGTCCACCGGTATCGACATTTTCTTCATCTCCTCTTTATTTCGCTAGACGGTTTTCAAAACTCTTGCTTCTTCCACAATCGGCGCTACCGTCCGAAGTTTCTTCTTCAATATAACATCACGAAGCTCATCCGAGCGGCAATGATCGAAAACTTGCTCCGTTATACGCATATCAAGCACCCTTCCGCAATCACAAAGGCGACCCTGTTCCTTCAATCACACGACAAACTTCTCCACAGACTCATCCTCTTTTTGTCTCATGCTCCGGAACACGTACCGATCGTATGGGGTACAGGCCGATGGAGCAAAATGTGCATCCAACAGTCGGATAACTTCCTTGTAAACATCCGAGCCTGCTGGTGCTGGAACGTCATGCATAGGCGTAGCCAGAGGGGGGCAGGGTGGGGCCGTTTCCCCCCCCCCCCCCTAACTTTTAATTTTATTTCTAGATTTTTAATGTTTGTTTCAATTTTTGATTATTTTTTTTTATTGTTGGGGGGATTGTCTTTTTACCTAAATGAAAAAGGGGGGGCGCGCGTTTTTTTTTAATTATTTGTGGAAAAAGAAGGAAAAAAAGGGAACCACGATGTTTTTTTTTAAAATCTAAAACAAAAAAAAAAAATTTTTTTGTTATTTTTTATTTTTTTTTAAGATTTTTTTTTTTTTTTCCCGGTGGGTGGGGGAGGGAAAAATATTTTTTTTTTTTTTTTTTTTTTTTTGTGAAAAAAAAAATTATATTTTTTTATAATATTTTTTTGTTTGAGAAAAAAAAAAAACAGATTATAAAAAATATTTTTTAATTTAAAATTGTAAAAAAGGGTAAAGGAAAAATAAAGGGTGATACGGTCAAAATTTGGTCAAGGGAAAACGCGTGTAAATCGGTGAAATCGTTTATTTAAAAAATCAAATTAAATTTCTTTTTCAAGTTCAATTAGTATAAAATTCAGGAAAAATATTCAGTTAGGCTTCCGCTTTTCCAAATCCGAATTGCCGGGCCTTACGCTTAACCCCTGCCATCAGATTTTGTACAGCCACCTTGTCCACCTTCTTCGCCGCAGAAAGCCAGTTTGCCTTTAACTGCTGCTCGTCCTTAGCAGTTTTTTGGTCTTCTTTAGGTTCCGCTTGACAATAGCCCAGTATTTCTCAATTGGGCGGATCTCTGGCGTGTTGGGAGGGTTCTTGTCCTTGGGAACCACCTGCACGTTGTTGGCGGCGTACCACTACATGGCCTTTTTACCGTAATGGCAAGATGCCAAATCCGGCCAAAACAGTACGGAACAACCGTGTTTCTTCAGGAAAGGCAGCAGACGTTTATTCAAACACTCTTTCACGTAAATTTCTTGGTTGACAGTCCCGGAAGCAATGAAAATGCTGCTTTTCAAGCCACAGGTACAGATGGCTTGCCAAACCAGATATTTCTTTGCGAACTTTGACAGTTTCGTGTGCTTGAAAATATCTGCTACCTTTCCCCTTCCTTTTGCCGTATAAAACTCCTGTCCCGGAAGCTGCTTGTAGTCGGCTTTGACGTAGGTTTCGTCGTCCATTACCACGTAGTCAAACTTCGTCAGCATCGTCGTGTACAGCCTCCGAGATCGCGCTTTGGCCGTCGTATTTTGTTTATCATCGCGATTTGGAGTCACTACCTTCTTGTAAGTCGATAGTCCGGCTCGTTTTTTGGCTCGATGCACGGTTGTAGACGATACACCCAGCTTATTTGCGGCATCTCGGAGAGATAGGTTAGGGTTCGCTTGAAACTACCGGCAACTCTCTTTGTCGTCTCAGCGGCTTCCGGTTTTCGATTTCCCCCCGATCCAGACTTCCTGGCTGTCGACAAACGTTCCCCAAACACTTTAATTACATTTGTAACGGTTGATTTGGCAACTTTTAGCGATTTTGCCAACTTTGCGTGCGAGTAGCTCGGATTTTCGCGATGCGCGAGCAAAATTTTGATACGCTGCTCTTCTTGCTTGGACGGCATTTTGACAACTGAAGAGTGAATTCCAAAATCAAAATAGGAGCAACATTCTACACACACACCTTCAAAATGAGGGGTGTTCAGGTTTTTTAAATGCAAAATTGAAAGAAATACGTCAAGTTGATATTGACCAAATTTTGACCGTATCGCCCTTTATTTGAACTCTTCATTATATGGGCCGAACCGATCAATGTTACCCCGCTGATCAAAAATATCCCGTTTTACGGTATTGTGGTTTCTTTTTTTTGGGAATTTTTGTTAATTTTTTTTTTTAGTTTGGTTTGGTTTTTTGGATTTTTTTTTTTGTTTCAAGGGGTTTTTATTGGGGGGATTTAATCAGGGGGGAAAGGGGGGAAATGTATTCGTTTTTGGGCGAGTTATTTGGTGAGGGTGGGGGGAAAGAAGAAAACAATGTAATGCGGGGGGGGAGGTTGGGGTGTTTTTTTCTTATTAAAATTTTTTTTCCTTTTTTAGGGGAGCAAGATAATGAGCATGATTGAGCGCCCAAGGTTGCTACTCCTTTGCTGCCAGATCAGTTGTTATAACACAGAGAAACAACAGATGATGGCTGAGACTAGCATACATCCTCAATGTGTGAAAAAAGGTCGTCCCAAACTAAGACAATACTGGGTAGGAATGTGTCGACGTGATACTCGTTTTATTGGAAGCCGAGACCGCCTCTGCGCTTTCACTGGGATGTTGGATAACAGGATTGGGTGGCAGCAGGATTTTTTTTTGGTAAACGATAAGCTGAATTCACGCGGCGTTTAGTGAAATCTTTAAATATTAGTACCGATTTCTGATTTGAACCTATTTAAACCAACAGTGAGGATGCTATTGGGGCCAGTCACTGGTTTTTCATTGGAAAAACAAAAAGATTCTCTATAATGCTGGAAATCCGATTTGAACCGATTTAAACCAATAGTAAGGATGTTATTGGAGCCACTCACAAAAAGGTATAGTGGCTTACTTTATCCAAGTGACACGGCAAGTATAGCAAACCAATATTATGGATGAAAATTAATTTTGATCCTCACCACCGGTCCACCAGCCCGGCGAACCACCACATCTCACCATGAAGCATTTTTGTAGTTTTTTTTTTCTCTGCTCACTCGATCACTCGCATCGCTGAATTATAGATAACCGAAACTATACGAAACGCGCCATGCCCGATTACAAAATAGTGCGTAATTAAGCATCGACACAACCTTTCACAGCCGATGCTCGAAGCATATTCTTTTTCATAAACTTTCAATTTTTACAACTGTATCAATCAAGTAGAGGCTTCTTATGAACAATCTATTATAATCCATTTAAATTTGTGATTGAGGGATATGGTAAAAATAAGAGTGCGTAGATGCATTTCGTGCCCTCTGGCAACTTTATGCTTCTATTGATGTCTAGGCTCATCCGTTTAGCAGCAACCGGGGGATACTGGTTCCTATACCCAACGATTTCATTATCTCCAATCTGCTCAACCAATCCCAATATATTGTGATATAGTGGACGGATTATTATAATTTGTGATAACTCAATGTAGACGTCTTCCAAATTTGGCAGATTGGCAGGCAGTCCACCAGTGGAGACCCACCTGGTACCTCATAGCAAGATGCTTAAAGGCGGACCGGAAGATTCGAGAGCTACCCCCCCTTCAAAGATTTTATCCGTTTCTATGGGAAAAAAACGCGCTGAATTTATGTGCGATGGTTCGGCACGTGTTCATGAATAGAAGAATGTTTGTAACAAAACGGATCACCGGATAGAATACATAAATAAGCACTCGGTTAGCACTCGATTTTAAAACAATGCTAAGTTGAATAGGTTCATTGGTAGGAAATTCATCAATCAAATACATACCACAACAAGTCGAGAACACTCGCATAAACCCAGAAGAAAGCTACTATTAAAGTCGATGTTCATTACTTCACATTCTAAATTTGATTTCGGAAAAGTGCTCTGCTGGTTAGTGCATAAATGTAATTAAAAGTAACAAACGAACAATACTAAATAAATGCCGCTGCAATAACCACGAAGAGAAAATTATGCAAAATGATGGTTTGTCTCGAATTTGAACAACAATTTTAATAACATTCAATAATGCACCGTTTTTGTTATATACTACTCAGATACACTCCACTTGATACCACGATACTATACCTTTTCGACAGATCGTGTTTCAGATAAATCGGTTTAAATTTCAAAACGCAGATGCACCAGTGTATCTGAACTATTTTAAAAATATTGAGGAGTAGCAGAAAGAACGCATATGAATTCCTTTTCGTCATTGATGAATAAAACTTCTTAAATTATTTCTTATCACTCGTGTATTAAGAATACAAATAGCAACAATTTATCACAAAAATCACAGCTTGCTTACAATCGCAACTTACGTCGGTTTGTAAAGTTATGCATGATTTTCCTGTTTAGATAAAACACAGAAAATAATTAAACTGAAGTTAAGTTAAGAGGACACAAACCAGAAGCTATACACCACCAAAACTCAAAATGTATGTTTGTTAAAAGCTAACCACTTATTATTTGAACAACTATTAAAAAAAATCTTTTGAAACGGTGTGAGCACGGTGAGTTAAAAAGACGATGTTTTTGCGGTTTTGCTTTGTCAGTATATGCACTGAAAATTTATTTTCGTGATTTAGCTTTCCCTTGTTTCGTAAACATGGATTTTGTTCATAGAATAAATTCCTCGTAATTTGTATGAAAAATTCCTTATGCTTGTCATCTGGTGAACTGCTGTCATTACACCTTTTTGTACAATGCACGAAATGAATTTTGTGAAGACCAACCTATCACTGCTTTTCTTCAATCATACTCATACATGTTGGTTTTGCTGCGGTGGCCTGGAATCATCGATTTATCCCAAAATAAAAATTAAAGCGCTATCGAGAGTTATAAGTTCATACTCATTAATCAAGTAACTTCTAACGAGTCACCATGGCTTAGTGAGATCAACCACGGATTCAATAACAAGTCTTCCCAAAAAAACAGGTTCGAACCTCATTTCAGAAATATTAAAAAAAAAATCTGAACAACTCTTCGTGGTTTGCGCTTTTTTCAATTACATACTAAGTCGATATAGAAGTTCTGTCAGTCAATCACTAATATTAGTAGCATTTTGTATTGTTTTCGTACAATGAACGAGTGTTCTTTCTGTGTCAACTAATGCTTCGTGCTTTTAACAGTTATGTAAGAGCATTGTGGCATTGAATACGAAGGTAGTTTCTTGAAAAGTACAAATCAATTTCGGTGTAGAAAACAAAGAATAGGTTTGTTAGTTCTACATTCGATTTCGTTATGAAAAGGAAATTTAATATTTAGTGTGAGCGAGCGGGCCGCGAGGAAAAGTACATTTTCAGTAAAAACTGTTAGATTTCAGCATGGTTCCTGTTTAATGGGATTCGAGTTTGAAACTTGGGGAAAATCGAGAGTTTTAAAAAAAAAATCCTTCCAGATCAAGTCTAGAATAGTTTAATCTTGTTGCCAAAATCGGACGGGTATTGTAAAATACTTTGGGTGAGAGCAGAAAAGTTAATCCACCCGTCGTTCAGGTGGATTCTCACAAAGTGAGGGCTGGATTCCCGCTCCAGCCGACGGAACTCGATAATGTCCTTACTATATGGGTCCACCGGGCGTTGTGTTGTCCGCTGTATAATGTTAAGTGTTCAGTCTGTGCAGCAACTGGTTGAAGACGGTGTAATTCTCTCTCTCTCTCTCTCTCTCTCTCTCTCTCTCTTAAAAAAACTAAGCTTGCCACCCCCCCCCCCCCCCCCCCTATACGAAATACTGGCTACGCCTATGACGTCATGGCCTTTAATTTCGAAGAAGATGTCTTGGACCTCAGTCCCCGCGAAATGCAGCAAGTAGGATTTTTTCCGCGAGCTATGCAGTTCACATCGAGGGACAATTCCAACGACCGTTTCCATTTTCTCCAGCGGGTACCAACCGAGGATGTATCGGTTGTGTCAAACGGAGGCAACGATGGCTTGGATTCCATGTTTATCCTTTCTTTTCTACTTCGAATTCACTTTCCAGCGTAGAATTGTGAGTTGTCCGTGTACTGCCTTCCTCACAGGCATAAGAAGTTATGTGCACTTTTCGACTGGTTCTCACGTCTGTTTACCGGCGATTTGGCCTCTCGAAACGTAACAACAAAGTTTCCGAATTTAATCTCCCGGTCCGGCCGATTCAATGGTACAATCCGGAACCGTTCTCCAAGAATTTAATACGATTTACACCGCGTCGCCAAAATGTTACGATTGTAAATAAAACAGGAGAACGTAACTTTAATGAATGGCTTTTCTTAGATACAGTGTTGTCAGTTTGCTTGCTAGTTATTAAATCATTACAGCCGTTATGTACGGCTTGCTGAATTTGCCGCACCCACAGATCGCCTGCCACACCAACTACTTCTTTGCAAATTTTTCGACCTTCCTTCTTCCGGAACTTCTCCTGGAATCCAGTTGACAGATTGCGATGTCATTTTGCACATGTAAACATTACATTCTAAACTAGTTTTATTCAAAGTTTCATCAATTCAGCGCCGGTGGTGTAGTGGTAAGCGTGACTGCTACTTGGCACCCTAGTCGGTCTGGGATCAATCGCAGTGAAGGTCGGTGGTTTTTCTGAGGCGAAAAAATCTGGCCAAGTCTTCCTTCGGGAGGGAAGTAAAGCCGTTGGTCCCGGCTCAAAAAAAATCTTCAATTTTTACCCATGCAATAAAAAGTTATACACAAAAGAAAATGTTGCAATTTTTTCGAGTACAATCTTTATAGCATTGCACAGTGGGCAAAAACTGATGAAAACTAAGGAAACAATCTGTAACTTTTGTCGCTTTTAAGCGCGGCTTATAAAGCGGCCATTTCCGCTTGGAAATTGTCTGGGAAATCGAATGGAACTGGTTTCAATCACCGCATGGATATGGTTGTGGAGTTATAGAGCTTATTTTACCCCACTTCCCTTTATATTCTTGAATAATTTATAGATATCTTTGCATGGAGTCGCTCAAGATCAACAAAATGAAGCTAATCCCATATATTCGTTCACAGAGCCGTGCGGGGGTTGAAACAACCTTTATTCGATTTTCCAAGAAATTTCACATGGGATTAGCTTTATTTTGTTGATCTTGAGCGACTCCATGCAAAGATATCTAGAAATTATTTAAGAATACAAGGGGAAGTGGGGTAAAATAAGCTCTATAACTCTGTATTCAATTCTCCAGAAAATTTGACATAGGACTAATTCTATTTTGTTCATCTTGAGCGACTCCGTGCAAAGATATCTATAAATTATTCAATAATATAAGGGAAAGTAGGGTAAAACCAGCCATATCTTTGTTCACAGAGCCGTTCGGTAAGTGAGATAACTTCTATTCGATTTTTCAGAAAATTTCACATGGGATTAGCACTATTTTGTTGATTTTGAGCAACTCGGAACAAAGATATCTATAAACTATTCAAGAATACTAGGGGAAGTGTGGTAAAACCAGCCATATCTTCGTTTACAGAGCCGTGCGGTGATTGAAACAACCTTTATTCGATTTTCCAGGAAATTTCACATGGGATTAGCTTTATTTTGTTGATCTTGAGCGACTCCATGCAAAGATATCTAGAAATTATTTAAAAACATAAGGGGAAGTGGGGTAAAATAAGCTCTATAACTCCACAACCATATCCGTGCGGTGATTGAAACCAGTTCCATTTGATTTCCCAGGCAATTTCCAAGCGGAAATGGCCTTGTTTATAAGCCGCGCTTAAAAGCGACAAAAGTTACAGATTTTTTCCTTAGTTTTCATCAGTTCTTGCCCACTGTGCATTGTCAGACCTATTTCATAAAAAAAAAACCGATGAAAACACTCACCCATGATTAAGCTGTTCCCTATCGTATCTCTGAACCATTTGGGACACTTTCAATCTCACAAGCTGGGACGACAACAGGGATTAGTTCTTTCTTAGAAATAATTTGGTAAATTGGTGTATTGGTAAAAAGTTTTCCCATCTTTAATATTCTTCATATATACTGTTCCAGTCGGTTCTCCTTCTTTTTCCTACACATATTATCCCCGTAGCGTAATAGCATTTTCCGTTGAAAAGTGTAAGCTTCGCACCGGTGAGTGCGAGTGCGAGCTTCGTGGTTTAGAATGCACACGCGCACACACTTGTGCTACTTCGCGGTCAAATCGCTAGAGGGGGTGGTTTTTACAAATCCTACAAATTGTATTGTTTTTTCTCCTCTCAATGATATCAATCGCGTTTGGATCATATTACTATTTTTAAATATCGACATACTGCGACTGCTATATGCGCGTTTCGTGTGTGTGTATATTTATATTAGTTTCAAATAGTTTTGTTTGTGTGTATTTGATAAATGTAGGCTGTGTTAGTGAGTTTTTATTCGATTAACTTCTTTCTTTTCTTTTCCGGTTTCATGTGTGTATAATTATATTCGATGAGGCTGGCATTTTAGATGATTGTGATTTCTTGTTTTCGGTCGATACCTTCGGTTTGTCTATTATTCAAATCGGTCGAATTTCACGTGAGGGGTGTAATAATTGTGTCTGGGCGATCCACGAACACGTAATGCCTAATAAATCATTGCATGGCGTGGTTTAATCTCACTTTTCAATAGTTCTGGGAGCTTGTTTGCAAGGTGAAATTTGATAATGTAAAATTAGCCAAGCTCAGCAGTAACGCTTCAATCCTGATGCTTAGAGTCCTTGCAAACAAGCTTTTTGTATTGAAAAACAGCGTTGATAACATCACCATGCAGTGATCTCTTGTGGGATTTTTTTTTTTCTTCAAATATGGAACACAGATTTTTTTTTCCGTTCATTACAAATAGCACATCACGCACACACGCACACACAGGCTAAAAAAAACACGTTCACAGAATACATAATCATCAAAAAAAAAAAAAAAAGGGGGGAAGCGGTTTGCATACTTGCTGGCGCACGGGGCTCTAGCAGTCTCAGTTCTTTGCTGTTTTTCTACTTCACTTTTTCAATTTTACATTTGTTCAGATGGTTGTTTTTTCGTTTAAGAATTTCCTTAAGTACGCGTTTCCTCTTTCTAATAAACACGATTGTTCAGCATTTGACTTTTGTTTGCTTTTGCTTCGCCTGAAGACCGAATCCACCTACAAGCTAAGTATTCCTATCAACATATCATATGTTATTCTACACAAGTAATAAAGCGCCTTACACTACACTATCACTGCCAAGAGAGAAGGGGTATTTTACCTTTTGGGTGCATTCTAAACATTAATGAAATAAGTTAAAAGAAAGTTCAAATTTCTACATAAATTTTAAGAGCATAGAAGCGACAGAGTTAATCCGTAGGCTACTGGTAAAAATATTTATATGCGTATAATAAGCTTACTAAGGTTAATAAAATTACATTTTTTACATATTGTTTGTCGTTCTATGGCGAAAGGATAATCATTTTTCAATAATGCAAACAGAGTTCGTGTTTCCTTTTTAAGTATGAAATCGTTAGCGCTGCTTCTACAGATCTAGATATAAAGTTGTATAAAGCAATCTCTCACTTAATTGAGTTAGGTTGGTTTCACACATCGTTTCCGTCGGCTTGGTATGAGTTTAAAACATATAGAGGGCAGCTGAAATCTACAACTTTCTGAATCAATGGAAATCTCCACGTACACACTCGGACAAGCTTCGGGTTTTCGTGGAAAATTTATTGTACACAATCTCTTGGATAAATCAAAACATTTTACAGCTATGCATCGAATTTCATAACGGTTTCCTCCAACATTGAATTAATAAATATTTCGAACGGAGTGGCGCTACCTCGATTTGCTTGTGTTCGACACCTAATTTAAAATACGCGACGACGGAGCATCACATCCATGTACACAAAACTGCCGGGTGCGGCTCTCCCAGAGTATAAAACAAATTGGAGTAAGAGAACAAAAAATCGTTATAACAAAAACAAAGAATTCAACAACTTGAAAATAAAATTTGAATACTAGAGAAAACCAAAAAATATAATCATGTCCGCTTGGTTGCCCACGACTCTGACTCGGACAGCTAAAACTATAACATAATCTTTAAATGAATTCCAAAAAATAAATAGACACACACACACATATCGTTGTAAAAACAAAATTTTCCCAGCTAGCCTTTCTTTCTTCCGAACTGAGTGTGGTAGTTGCTAATAACTGTGTGATTGATGGTGTGTAGTTTTGTATGTGTGTTTCCGACTGCTTAAAACAAACCCCGTTCCTTTTTAAGCTTGGTTTGCTTCCACGCTGGGAGCTGATCGAACTCGGCCTTGGTAAGGCCAAGCCCTTCCGGGTAGTCCTGCTCGTGGAGGTACAGTTCGAGCTTGGTCGGGTCGACACCTTCGGGTAGCGGACGTTCCAGCAGCACCGACAGGGGATACTCCTTGCGCGACAAAAGCGAGAGACTGCTGGCAATCGGTTGAGGGGCGGATTTACGGCCATCCTGCGGAAAGTGCGTCGGAAGGGAAAGGGAAAATTTCGATTAGCAAAGACGATTTGATGTGGAAAACTTCCTCCTAAGAACTTCGATAACAGATAACAGCATTTGTTGTTTAGAACATTCAATTGATCTCGTTAGACAAACTCACGGTATTGATTTTAGTAAGTTCAGTGGAAGGAATTGCGTAATGAGAGTGCTGATGGTTTAAATCAAACTTTGAATTATAACGGATAGGGTTAATTGTACCAACACTCAATAGCATTACCTATTTTTCAGTTGAGTCAAATACTGACCTGCGCTCGATTTACTTTGTTATAAAAGTTCTTAACATAACAAACTTAACTAACTAACGGTTTAGTTCAGTTGAGCTCACATGGCTTTCGGACCTTCCTTCTAAAATCACGTGCGCTCAAAGAAACTAGACTTCCAAGCACCTACACCCTTATATCCCGAATAACTAAAAACCCACCTGCACATTGATCTCGGCAACATCGTCTCGCTGTTCCCAGTCGGGAAACATGGCGATAAACTCCAGCGGTTCCAGGCCAGCCCAAACCACGTAGCCGTTGATTTCATTCTCCCACCGAGGCATGTCCTCACTTCCGTAGTCCTCCTCCCCATCATTAGCACCATTCGAAGCAATGGCATCGCGGTCACTAGTTGTAGTATCACAGTCATCGGTTACGTCGCTGGCAGCGTGTGGAGTAGAACCATTGTTGGCAGTGGTATTCTCGACTTCTTCAACGGTATCTACCTCATCGATGGCACCGTTGCCGTTTTCGTCCGGTTGAGGTTGTCGTCTATGCTGATCATCGTTCCCGTTAGCAACCTTCTGTTGTGAGGCACTGTTTCCGAGCTGAGCTTGCTTTGCCTTCCAGTAGGCTACGGCCGTCTCCATTGCCACTCGGCGTTCCGTTTGCCAACGGTTCTCACCGGACCGATTGCTGTCGAAACTGCTGTGATTATCGCTGCCACTGTTGCTACCGTTATCACTCCCCGCACCGTCTTCCGTGGGCCACCAGCCTTGCCACAACCACAAGATGTGTCCGTTATCAATCATAAATATTGTCGGCTGGCGAGCAGTGTACAGGTCATCCTGGCGGAACGGATACGGCGAGATAAGCTCCTTGCAGCGGAGATTGTACTGCAGTTCGGTGGCTTCAAAATTGCCGTTATTGATACTGGTAAGGTTGAAGATTCGAGGCGTGAACTTAAAGTCCTGGTTTGAACCAAGCAGCGAGTGATACTGATAGCGGTTTTCACTTCCATCGACGGCATCAAAGAACTCATGACTTTCTTGTCCTTCTTCAAGCGTCTTCGATGTTATGGAGGAGAGCGATTCATCGAACAGTTCCGAATATTTGTTCTGCATAATGGCGTTCAGAACGTTCTGTCCGACTTCCCGAGCATGTGGTAGAGCCTTACAACCGTTCCAGAGGATTACGCGACCCTTTTCGCCGTGGATTAGCACCATTGTAGCACGTGAGCGCAGCTGACGTTCATGGCATGTCACTTCAGTGCAAACGGTTTCTTCCGGACAGTTACCAGTGATGATGTACATACGCCAGGTATTGCGCGGGGTCTTCTTGCTCTTGTGAATAAACATTATCTTGAAAAGACGAATGAAAGCGGACGATTCTTGGCCTTGGGAAACGCGAACCTGGGCGCCTTTTTCTTTATCCAGTTCGACTGTAAGAAGAGCGGCAGCACCCTTTTCGTTGGCCGGAGCGTCCTTTCCGTGCCAGCAGAAATAGGCGCAACGGTCTCGTCCAACAACGGTGCTTCGATTCGAGACTTTACCGCTCAGTTCCCTGACGGTAACACTCACCTGATACATCCAACGTACGGTGTAACTTTCATCCGAATAAAAGTGTCCACAGGAGTTACCTTCGATCACCTTGTATTCGTATTCATCAATCTCCCATTGGGTCGTTGAGATCGTAAGTACGTCGAAATGACGCATCGTGTTAGTGTCGTAGTAAAAGTTTCCTCGACCCAAGCTGGAGTTTTCAAGCATCAAGTTTGGTTCAACATAGGGTTCTCCCTTGAACAGCATCTCCCCATCGACTGGCTTAATATCCAAGCTGGGACTGTCTCCCATTTGATAGCCATCATCCTTCAGTTGAACGGTAATATCCGGCCAATCGAGGAATTTCTGTCGGAAAAGAACCGTTTCCATATGTTGGGTAACCTTTGCTATCAAGCACCATTCCGGACGAACCAAACCACTCTTCGCCACTCGCCTAGCGTCTCTCTGTCGGTCACCGCTCAACTCCGTAAACTTGATCGGATTCAACTGGCACATATCATAGCTGTACTCCTGTGAATACAACTCTTGGGCCAGCCTTATCGCTGCTCTCTTAGCCTCGCTGGAGGCATTCTTCCCATTCCAGATGTACATCTCGCTGCCAAAATCAAACACCAAGATTTTCTTACAATCCAACATGGCAATTCTCGGAGCAGCACCCCAGTACTCTTCCAGCGGTACCAATGCGTCATCCTCGAACTCGTAAACCTTGTTCGACTCAATCAGACAGCTCTCCAGTAGCTCATCCTCATCGGCATGACCGGAATCGCAAACTTCCATCTTCTGATCTTCTTGGCCGCGTCCGAGCAGCTTCCAAAATTCACGCAACTGCCGTTCGCTGCAGAACTTGCCGTCGCTGATAACCGTAGCGCTAGCAGCTCCACATCCGAGATCCTTATCCCGAACGATCACGTCGCAAATTTCCTTGGCCCGCGATCGCTCGATCACATTGGCGAACTGGCCCATGAAGGCAAAGAGTCGCTCGGCGGTGACCAACACGAAGCAATCGCCCCGGTTGATCGATCGCGCTACCGGTTCTACTAACCTGGTCTGAACGTGCCGCCGGCCCTTGACATGCAACAACATCAACGGTTTGTACGGAACGAAGCTCTGGTTCAGCGGCAGGCTGCTGGATTTTAGTGCGACCGATTTAAAGTCCTCCACGGAAGCCAAGCCAGCGAGCGCCTCGATGGCCAGATTGCTAGTTTTGGCAACTGTTTTGTTGGATGATGAGATGCAGTGTTTTTGGTGGTAGCAGCGGGAACGGGTTTGGGGGAAAACACGCACACACATGAAAAAAGAGAGATAAGAGAAAACAGCGCATTCCCAGGGAAGAGGCGCACGGGGAAAAAAGGGGGCGTGGTTAACAATAATGCTGTTAGAGATTTTTTTTTGCTTGTTCGAGAGGGTGGGTTGGTCAGGGGGTCATCGTCAGTAAGCAAATCATTCGTCTGAAGACAGAGAGAGACAGAGAGCGTCGGGCAGCACGAAAAGCAGTCAAAATATTACAGAGAGGCGGGAGGGGGGATGGAGGACTGCGTCGAGCAACAGCAAAATTAGAACACACACTTACTTGATTCTAGTTTGAGTCTTTTCAACTCTTTATCGGCGATACCTGTTTTGATTTCGGTGTACTCGGTTTGCAGATCTTCCCGGGCGGCCAGCTTCTTCAGCGGGTTCTTCGACATGGCTCCGCGACGTCTCGGTCCCTGGACAACCTTCTTCTGGGTCAAGCGCTGCTGGCTGTCCACCTTGAGCGTGTCGAAGTCTCCGATGACGACCTCCGCCGACGAACTGCTGCTACTACTGGTAGTGGTCGTGGTAAACCTTGTAGCTGATACGGTTTTCTCGACTTTGGTGAAAAAGTTGCCAAAGCTTTCGTCGTCCAGCTTTGGAATTGAAACCTTTGAACCGCCGGCAGCGTGGGACTTGAGATCCCCACCGGCTTCTCCGTAGGCACCGGACGAGGGCACCCCGGGGACGCTAATGCTACGCTTCATCATCATCATACTGTCCATTCCTGCTCTGTGCTGACTGAGTTGACTAGAAAGTTGCTGACCCACAGCGGCCAGTGCGGCCACTGGCGATGGGACGCCTCCCCCTCCGTTCTGAATTGGGCCTCCGCCGCTGGGGGTGGTTGGAGCGTACAGCGTCGACGAGGTAGTCACCGAAGACACCATCATCGACGGGCTTTTGGCAAGGCCCAGCTGGGGCGGGTTCACACTGCGGAACGCGCTCATCGGTGGCGACTGCTTCGTGTCGGATTTGATGAACGGCAACTTGGGCGACCTTGTGGCGGCCAGCCGGCCCGCCACGGTGAAGTTGGTGGCATCCGAGAGTTCTGCAAGTTTGGTGAAAGAGGTGGTTAGATATCTTCGCTGATTAAACAGGGGCAGAAAGGGCGTGTTTGTAGAGTCGAAAAATTATGTACATCATAATTTCCAAGATCTTTTCATCAGTTTAGGGAGCTATTCATTAACTTCACAAACTTTTCGGAAGTAAAGAAAGTGAATTACATGTTCCTTGATCCTGTTGAAACTTCTGGTAGCATAGTGAAAAGAAGTTTGCTTTTCAGAAGTTCAAGAAATCAAGCAAACGATTACGCATTATGTTGGATTCAAGAACTTTAGCTAGCAGATCAGTAGCTCCGAAGACCCTTTGAGATAGCTAATTCTCGAGTAATTTTTCAAAGGGACGTATCTGATTTTGTAACCAAAGAGGGGAAGTAAGATTCAAACGTTAAATTCTTTAATCCCTTAGCACTTTCACGCAAACTCTGATCACCAGAAATAACATTTTCCTAACATGATGGTGGTCCTAGTTTGCGTGAAAGTGCCAAGGGTTTCAAGAATTTAACGTTTGAATCTTACTTCCCCTCTTTGTTTACAAAATCAGATACGTCCCTTTGGAAAAGTACTCGAGAATTCATGATTTTTGAAAATGTTGTGAAGAGGTTATCCCAGAAGTTTTATCAGTTTCTCTGCATTTGTCTATCAAGATTTGCATAATGTAGTACCTTTGATGACAAACTCAAGAGTTTCAAGATATTGTGAGATGTTTTGTGATAGAGTCGAATACTGTTAACTTGCTAAAAGTACCAGAAGTTTTCAAATTGTGTTAAACTTCTAGGATGTTCGTCGGTACTCGAGAAGATTAAAGGGCGCTCTCAGCCTTTCTTTTTGAGAAACTGAACTTAATCCCAAAACATTTAATAGCTTAGGAACTATTTTCTTGATCCGCTAATATTTCAGAAGTTTTCGAATGTCCTGAAACAATGTAGTGTATTTTATCCTGCTAGTAAGTTGCGTAAGTAGTGTAAGGCAATATCCATTTATTATGTGACGCAAAATTTTTCGAACACAACTCCCCGATGATGGTAACGTTTTTTGTATGAACCCTAATTTTTTTTTGTATGGATTGCCACGTTTTCCCAAACCCCCCTCCCCCATTACTGCGTTACATAACTTATGAACCTTCCCTAATTGAGTTGGCACTTCCTAATTTTTTTTTTTTTGATCTTTGGTGAACTTCCATGAAACTTTTTGAACTAGTGCCCTACTTTCAAAAAGAACTAATGTTGCATTGTGAATTCATCTACCTGGAGGAATATTCAAAGAGAGCGTCAAAAGTTTCGAAGGAGAAAGTTAAACAGAAATTTTACAGTTATTCTGCTTTCTTACAGATATTTAATGGCTATGGGGGATGCACGCTGATCACAACACCCCTTCTCTAAACGTTGAATTTCGGACACTTTTCTTTCAGTGTAGATTTTGAATTATATCACAGATCGCTGAAACGTTTCACTTATATGACAGCTGAAACTCTCCACTTTATTTCGAGGTACAGCATGTTTACATTATTGTTACATTCAGTAAAATGGCGTCGAATCAAGTGGAAGTGCGCATACGCATTTTGTACGAACGGCAGCAAAATCCGAATTAATCGGTTCGCGATCTTACCAAGAAACTAAAACTACCGAAAAGTACCGTGTTTTGTGTTTGCAAATCATTTGACTGTGGATCGGAATGTTGGAAGTGGAACAAAAGTATGCTCCCGACAAATGGACAAGAAGGTGGTAGCCATTATTGAGAAAAATCCCAATCTTTCTGTGCGAAATGTGGCTCGCAAAGTTGGGAAGTCGAAATCATACGTATAAAAAGTGAAACAAAGGCAAGGACTGAAGGCATACAAATTGAAAAAGGTGCCCAACCGTGATGACAAGCAAAATTTTACTGCAAAAAGTCGTGCTAAGGAGCTTTACACCAATTTTTTTACAAACATTTTCTTGTATCATAATGGACGACAAAACATACGTACTTGAAGACTTTAAACAGCTTCTGGGTCTGGCTTTTTACACCGCAATGCAAAGGAACGCCGCTGCCGAGTATTTTCGGACAACGAAGGCTTCCAAATTCCCGAAGAAGTACTTGATTATTTCAGGCCATATTTAGATGTGGTCGAAAATCTAAAAGTTTCGTCTCGACCGGCACTGTCAATAAGGATGTGTTTATCAGAAGCCACGACTCTCCAGCTCTGTTTTGGCCTGATTTGGCCTCTTGTCACTATGCAAAATCCGTCCTGGAATGATATATAAGGTACAAGAGGTCAACTACGTGCCAAAAACAGCCAATCCACCAAACTGTCCAGAACTTCACCGAATAGAGAAATACTGGGCTTTAGTTAAGCTGAAACTCTTCGAAACTAAGAAGAAAGCAAATGGTACCGATGATTTCAAGAGAAGATGGGCGTATCGTCACGGCGGGCGTATCTGGAGTACGGAACCTGATGGCGGGTGTACCACAGAAAATTCGAGAGTTTTAAAGAAAGAAGGATTAACATCTTAATCAACTGTTTCTAATGTAGATATAACTCTATTATTGTGAAATAAATAATCGGTTTTGTTGAATTAGGTATAAATTTGTTTTGCTGCTATTATTTTGGTGTCCGAAATTTAACGTGGACAGGCTTTAGTTGCAACAATGATTCGGACGAAGCACAATAGTTTTGAAACTTCCGTGATTTTATTGGAAGATTTACAAACTTTTAAAATAAATAAACCTTTACTATTGGTTCGCCAATAGGGGTTGAAGTTTGATTCCCATGCTTAGATCAAACGTTGCTTGTAGAATTTTCCTCTAAATGTGAAAAAAATCTGGTTCATGCAAACCTCTGCAACAAAAAGTTGCGCCTCAATGTGATAGTGAGGAGCTCGACTGCGTTCTAAATGTCGACGCAGGCTTCGTAGAGCATCGGCGATTGGTACGCTTGGAAATAGTGCTGCAACGTCAAACGATACCAAAATTTCACCTCGTCTTACCTTGAGCCCTTCTAGCTGCTAATTTTTCACTCTTTTGCCATGAGATACTGGGTATTTCTTCATTTCTTCAACTAGCCACGCTGTCATTTTTTCGTTGGGTGTGCAAATATTTGAGCAAATGGGCCACATTCCAATAGGTGTTTTGTTGATCTTCGGTAGGCAATATAGTGATGTTACTTTTGAATTTGGCACGTGAAACTTTCTTTGAAGTTTTTCTTCGCCCATCAAACGCGCTACATCGAATTGAGGTTTGGTTTCCGTTCTTGAATTTATCTTCCTCATACGGACCTGTATTGAACACGTCGCGTACGCATGAATCATAATCTCCGCTCTCCATGATCACTACTGTGTTGCCCTTATCCGCACGTGAGAAGATCACATCACGGGTTTTCAGTAAGCGAAAAAAAAAATTATTAGCATGAAACCATCCAACAACAGTGAAGCAAGTGAAAAGGCTACCATCAGCGCTAAGAAGATCTGGCTAGTTGAAGAAATAAGATACCAGCATTCGAGGGGAAAATTAAAGACATTGAGGGAAGTTCCTGGGCAATTTGAGAAGAAAATTGAGGAAACTGTAAAAAAATTGAAGGAAAATTTAAGAAAAAAAGGAGAAGAAATTGAGGAAAGCTCGTGGGCAATTCGAGATCAAAGTTGTGAAACTTAACAAGGAAACTTGATAGAAGTTAAGATGAAACTTGAGATACATTCCTTGGAATTCTAAAGAACTCTGAGGAAGCATCTTAAACAATAAGAAAAGATCCAGGAGAAGTTAAGAGAAGCTTAGGAAGTACTTGAAAGAAGTTTCGGGGGAAGAAGAAATTCGAGGAAACTTCCTGGAAAACTTGAGATAAGTTTCGAAAGAATTTGAGTCAAGTCTTAGAGGAAATTAAATTCAAAAGAATTCGAGGAAAGTTTCTGGGCAATTTGGGATAAAAGATGAGAATCTTAAAAACAGTTTTAAAAAACATGAAAGGAGTTTCGATGGATCTTGAGAAACATTCCATGGAATTTTAAAGAACTTTCATTAAGAATCGTAAACAAATTAAGAAAAGTTCCTGAAGAAGTCAACAGAAGTTTCGGAGGAACTTGCAGAAACCTCCGAGGAAGAATGATGATTCTTCTCCATTCCCAGTTTCTTGGGAAACTCAAGGAATATTTCGGCGGAACTTGAGTAAAATCTTAAGGGGATCCTTACAAAAGCTTTAGGAGAACAAAACATAAGTTTTTGCATAACTTAAGAGGAAATCTGAGAGAACTTAACTTAACTCAACTTAAGGGAACATCACAAGTAACATTGTCAAAACCATCCAGCTTTATTAAGTTTTATTAAAGTTTTATGAAAGCCACTAGAAATCAATTTGGTTTTATGATGACACCAAGAGTTGCCAATAGGTTTCATATTCTAGTCAGGTTGATGAGAACCTACACAGCTTGTTTACAACGATCTTAAAACCTTGTTTTCTCAAATTTCATTTAGTACTATCAAAGGTTTTATTTCGACTTTATGAACTCGTAAAATGCTGTTTTGAAATCCCGTTTCAGGACTCATTCATATTATCTTATTATGGTCAGTTGAAAAAGCATTTTAAGACCATTTTGCCTCCAGTAAATGCATTAAACGGAAAATTGTCATTGAAGGAAGTCGCCAAATGAATAGTTTTATAGTAGTCATCGCGAAGATAAATTGGCTTTTTGGCAAAACTATTTTTCCAATCGCCATAAGAAATAATTGGAATATGGAAAAATAAATGCATCAAATTTTAAATGTAATGCAAATCAACTGTAGATTGGAGACCAATTTCGGCATCTTTTTAGATAACTTATTGATTTCCATCAATTTTCAGGAAATTTATGATTTATTTATAGAATGTATTTGTTTTAATTTTTTTTAATGTTGTAGTAGGCTCACATAATTTCCAAGACGCACTAATTTTCGGCTCTTATCGTGCCAATATTCACCATAAAACTAAATGCGCATATAATTTGGAGCATGATACGCTTTAAACAACTCAATTTTTTTCAAAATATCCTAATTTTGCTACCAAACAAAATTTCTCGCAACACTTGAACTTTTTTCTTAGATAGTATCTACTGCTAAATGAATCAGAAGAGCAGAGAATCGAACAAAGCAGAACAACAAAAACCAACCACGGTATCACAGTAAAGTTTGACAGCTGTGGCCATTTGGCCGTATGCTGGTTTTCATGGCAGCCAAAAGGTTTTATGAAGGTTCTCAAGTGGTCATAACATCTTTCGCTAGAACATTTTCAAAATCTTTATGGTCTTATAAACGTTTTATTAACTTGTTTTCACAACCGTCTATAGAGTGGGCCACTTTGGACAAATTTCGGCTTTAAAGAAGCATAGAGGAGGTATTGGTAGACAAAACAATTTTGAATGTAGTTTTGTCTACAAAGCCGGGAGGACAAAAAAGCCGGCTGGAATAAAACTAAAATTGTTTCTTGGTATGACACGGATTCCGATGGACTTTGAAAAACATTACATCGAACTTGAGAAAAGTTTCCGGGAACTCGGAAGAAGCTCTGCGGAAATTTAAAAATAGTTCCAGGGGAAGTTGAAAGAAATTACGGGGGAACATTAGGGAAGTTGGGAACTTTAGAAAAGTTAGGAAATTTGAGGAAAACTATAGAGGAATTCGAGCTAAGTTACTGGAAAACTTGAGAAAAAATCTCAGCGTTCTTGAAAATAGTTCCAAAAGAACTGGACACGAATTCCGATGGAAGTTGAGAAACATCCCATGAATGAGAAAAGTATCAGGGTACACTGGAGAAACCTATGGAAATTTTGAGAAAATTCAAAGTGAAATTTGGACAAAGTCTTAAGGAAAATAAACAAAGTTTGCAGGAAAACTCAACAAATGTTTCTTGGCAAATTGAGAGAAAATCTGAGGGATCTCAAGATTAGTTTTAAGAAAACTTGAGAGAAGCTCCAATGGGACTTGAGAAACATACCATGGAATTCGGAAGACCTGTGGAAGCCTCGCAAAAAATAAAGAAAAGTTCCAGGAGAAGCAAATAAAAGTTTTCGGAGAACTTGAAGGAAGCTCAAAAAGATTTCAAGGAAAGCTCCTAGAAAACTTGAGAAAAGTCATAGAAGAAATTAAAAACGCAATCAGATGGTTTTGAGGAAAGTTCCTGGGCGATTTGAGATGAAAATTGAAGAAACTTAAGAATAGTTTAAGGAAACTTGAGAGGAGTTTCGATGGATTTTGAGATACGCTCTATGAAAATTGAAAGAATTTTGAGGAAGATTTTTGAAAATTTGCGAAAAATCCAAGGGAAATTAACAGATGTTTCAGGGGAACTTGAAGAAACCTCCAAATATGTGTGAAGAAAATTCCTGAGAAATATTCCGGTGGAACTAGAGTAAAGTCTTTGGGGAACTTAACAAAAGCTTAAGGAGATCTAGACAACAGTTTCTGCGCAATGAGAAGAAGTCGCAGGGCACTTACGTATAGTTCCAAGGAGCAATGAGACGGGTTCCAATGAACCATAAACAACATTACATGGAACTTGAAAAAAGTTCTAGGGAACTCTGCAGAAGCCTCCGGGAAATTTCATGATATTTGGTTGAATGGGAGGTTGAATGAAGTTACGGGGGAACTTGAGGAAAGCTCGAAAAGAATTCGAGATAAGTTACTGGCAAACTTAGGAAAAATCTCAGGGATCGTGAAAGTAGTTCCAAAGAAACCTAAGAGGAGTTCCAATGGAAGTTGGGGAACATTCCATGAATTACAATATTTTGAAGAGAATACTTTCTTATCAACATTAGACTTTAGGAGTGGATAGTCATTTTGCTAGAACGAAGATATGAATAAAAGATTGTGGTAAAAGTTTATGTGCTTGATCGGGTACTGCCTTTCAAATAGCACTCCGCTCAGTTATATTTCCTTTAAAATATAGTAATCGTTTACTTCACGCATGGAGTTATAAAAAAAGCATAATTAGAATTCCATGAATGACAAAAGTATCAGGGAACAGTGGAGAAGCTTATGGACGAAAATACGGGGATTTTGAGAGGAGGATTAAAGTCAGCCGAAATGCTGGAAGATTTTATAGAGAATCAGTATTGGTCCACGTATAGAAAAATTGAAAGACATTCATCGTCTTTAGGGGGATCTTAGTTTCTGATTTGATGGAGGATCAAAGAGAAGCTGGAATAGCTCGATGAATTTAATCATAGTTGTATGAAAACTCGTGAGATATTCTAGATGAATTCGAGATCAGTTCCAAGAGCATTCTTGATTGAACACAATTTGGCAATGGAATGTTGCTGAACGCTTGAATTATGAATTATGTAAACACATGAAATCCGACGAATACTTTTGTAATAATTTGATAGACCGTCGCACTATTTGATACAGCATACACTCACGCAAATGCACTTAAGAAATTCAAAATGATAAACTTATGAAAACCCAAAACCGAAGGAATTTTTTGTTTCATAAGTCACTTATGTGTTTCATATTAGACGCCTTGGTTTTCACTATTTGGACGTAAGCCATTCATGAGTCACGAATTTGAAATTCATAAGGCTAGTTTTGAAAATCGACAGTGTTTATTTGAAAAAAAAATCAACATCATCATTTCTGCGCCTGCGCTAAAAAAGCAAGATGGAAGTCATCATCGAAGAGCAAGCGTTGCTACAGGATTTACAGGATACAGAATTTTTGCTTAAATTGATAGACTTTAGCTTTTGACCCCTGTTGTGGAAACCAAATTTAATTTAAAGGATTGGATAATTTGTTACAAGCATTTTAATGAAACCCCCCATTGCGCACCATGGAGAAATTTTAAATCTGCTTCAACATGCTAGTTCCGCCACTCATCACAGAGGGCCGCCTTTGATCTTAAAAACTACATAGGGCAAATGACGGATTCGGCAGGACTTATCGTTTATCTTAGCCTATTATCGTCAGGGGGTAAATAAAGTCGTAAAGAGCTATATTTTTGCAAAACGTTGCTCTGGAACATGATGTACCTTCATACAAAAACTCAGTGCTCAAGGACGTCATTTACCCCCTGACGATAATAGGCTAAGACAAACGATAAGTCCTGCCGAATCCGTCATTTGCCACTATTGTATTCCATAAAAATACGTTTTCAATTTCATGCAAAAATATATAAATGTTCATGGAATTATGCTTTTTGTTTTCCATAAGCGTGCCTACTAAAATTCATAATGCGGACTTATAGGTGTCTGATTTCTTAATTTAAAAATTCATAAGGCACCCATATGAATTATGTTCTACATTGTTTTGATTTCTTTTCCAATGCCTTATGAAAAGCTTACGTTATGATTTCATCCAGAAAATCTGTTTCATAAGGTACCGCATTGAAATTCATGAAAATAACTTGTGACTGAACTTCATAAGGGGTTTTATTGAATTTCTTATGTGCATTTGCCTCAGTTTTTGTATTATTGAAATTATCATGCCTGACTTGCGGATGCTGAAATGCAGAGTGGGTCAAGATTGAAGCACATATAGGTAAGTACCGAACCGAGGTTGATAATCTTGAGCAAGTTCAAGCAGTAAGGTCAATCGGTTCTGATTAGGTTATTCAAAATATATCAAGCGTGAGGTAATTAAGTTCAACAATGGTATAGGAAGCTGCAGCGTGGAAGTTAACCTCTCTTTTTCATATCTGGCACCGTATGCTTAACCTGTTCATTGAACTGGTAATAAGTTTTTTAACTAATCTTCAAGATTCTGTTCAATCCTTCATGGACTAAAACAACATCAAACGATACTACAAGGTTTCCAGGAAACTTACCCTTGGTATCTCTGTGTCGCAGTAAGCGTCAGAATATTTTTTTTTTTCTCACTAATTCTATCTTATCACTCAAGCCGTTCAACTTAGTTTTACAAAATTTTGCTCCAGGTGTCAGTTATGGTTTACAAACAGATTGGCATGTTTCAATTTGTTGGGATTAAGGAAGATTTAGTGAAACATGAAGTGAAATCCGCACATTACTTCACGCCCAGAAGTCAGTTTCGGATATCATGGCTCTTGTAAAATGTATTTCGAATCAATTGGACTCCCAGCAATTCCAAGAAAGCCTGTAAGCTTTTTGATACAGTCCAATAAGATGAAAGTAATCCCCTTCGTAGCATAGAAAAAATGGCAAAGCAGTGTATCAGAGGAAACGGTAAGACTGGTGAAATATGACTCAACAGTAAAAACCAGAGCTCGAGTTAGAAGACACCTGATTACTGAGAGAATTTGTTTCACTGCTTAGTGAACTGAAGAAGAAGGCCATCGACTTTCTGTTCACGGACGAAAAGCTGTTTACTGTCGACAGCGTGTTCAACAGTCGTACCAACCGGTAGATAAGTTCGAAGAAAGCATCTTATGTACCTGAGAACATCAATTCACGTTTCGGACCAAGCATCCGATGGCACAAAAAATGGACCCCGCTTTATCCAAGAAGGCCCGGAAGTGTACACAGATGTGTACTAAGAAGTTCTTAAGGGTCATTTTTTGCCTTGGGTGACATCCACCTACGGCTAGCATGCGAATGTTGTGTTCCAGCAAGACGGAGCCCCTGCTCAAAACACAAATGTGGTTGAAGGACAAAACATGCCCCAATTCTGGTCCAAAGAGATGTGGCCATCTAGCTCGCCTGACTTAAATCCTCTAGATTTCAGTGTTTAGGTGAACATTGAAGCACGTGTATGTGAACATCCTCACTCGAACTTGAACTCTCTATAGACCTTCATAACAAAGCAATAGCGAGAAATGTCATCTGACTATATTGTCAAGGTCTGCAGAAGCTTTAGGCATCGTCTGGAAGCGATCATAAATGCAAATGGCAGTCATATTGAATGGAAATGAATCGTAATCTTCAACGACCATTTTGTGTTGATACAGGTTATGCTTAAAATTGATAATAAAGATACTAAGCTGGAATGAAATTTAAAGTTTTTTGAGCCTCATAATTTTTTTTGTCGCATACAGTAGTTAATGCTTTAGTTTCTTTCAGTAAGGTATGAATTAAACGGTATTTCATTACTAAACTAACAGTTAGTACCACTACATTTATTAAACGACACAACCAGCTTAACATCGTCGTAAACTAAAGGGGTACAATTCAACAATCATGATGATTGAAGCATAAATTCCTAACATATGCTATAACAGTGGATTTGGTAAGCAATGGGGCCTCAAGCCAGAAATGATTCATTGGATTTAATCGGAAATTGGTAAACCCACGATTACCTATGCTGCTTTGGTCTGGTGGCCAAAAACTAAAGAAATTGTTGTACAGAGAAGGTTAGAAAAACTTCAAAGGCTAGCAACTAGTTCAATTACTGGTGCAATGAGAAGTACACCAACAAAGGCACTGGATGCATTGCTTTTCATGCTACCATTCCATCAATACATACAATTAGAAGCTGAAAAGAGCGCTGTTGGGATCAGAAATGGTGAGTTGACAACTTCGAAGGAGGGTGCAACCGACCTCTGGTCCTCACAAGTTCCTACCTCACGCCTCCACGAGTCATATGATCACAAAAGACTGCCAGCTGAAACATGGAGACGCTGGTTGGCGTAGCCTGGGCAATGTTGTCATTTTGACAATAGCGAAGTGAGGGGGTGCGACCTGTAAATCATATCATATAATTTTCCATTCTCATATCAATTAATGATTTCAGCAGGCTTTGGAATCATCTTTGCATTCCAAAACCATTTATCTCAGGAGCCTGGAGCAATATGACATGGATAAAAGGCTGAATTTGTTTTTCAGCATTTCAGCATAACATTTACTTTGAATTTGCACTTCTGAACATTAACTACTATATTCTTAAAGGACTGGCATGCGCTTATAGGCAGTATAGGATTATATTTAAATATTGTGTTTTATGGTATTATGGTAAGATAAGCCATTTATTTCAGAAACCATCACACTGGGCTCTTCGATCGCTCCAATTGCTATCATAGAAATGTAACTAGAACAGTATAAAGACATGTTTTAACAACATGTCTTATAAAATAATATCTTTCATTGAAATTATATTTTTGATATTTGGAATGATATTTTCTGTTTTCAGCTTTTCCAGGACTAGTAGGATATTAGTACATATCTAATTATATTTTTTCAGTAACAATCCAGTGGATGTCAGATATGTTTTGTACATACGCATATTATGTTCTCGTATTGACTTACTGTAGCCGCTTTTTACATGGTCAACTAATTTAATTGTGTCTTAAAATGCCATGTACATCATTCAAGTTGGAAATTTGTATTAATAGCATTTTTGTCTTCTATGATATTTTAATTTTTTATTTTTATCTGCTTCAGGGTTTTAGGGAGGGTGATTCTAGGTAGTGTAGATGTGTTACTGCTGTGTAACATAAGATCTTTTTCTATTAACCACCCACACTTGTGAGTGGCCCCAACAGCATCCTTGTTGTTGGTTTAAATCGGTCGTCAAATTGGATATTTCAACATATTCTTGTATCCCATTGAAATAAACCACCCACACGTGTGAGTGGCCCCAACAGCATCCTTACTGTTGGTTTAAATCGGTCGTCAAATTGGATATCTCAACATATTCTTGTATTCCATTGAAATAAACCACCCACACTTGTGAGTGGCCCCAACAGCATCTTTACTGTTGGTTTAAATCGGTCCTCAAACTCGATGATTTAACATATTCTTGTATTCCATTGAAATAAACCACCCACACTTGTGAGTGGCCCCAACAGCATCCTTACTGTTGGTTTAAATCGGTCCTCAAACTCGATGTTTTTAACGTTTTCTTGTATTCCATTGAAATAAACCACCCACACTTGTGAGTGGCCCCAACAGCATCCTTACTGTTGGTTTAAATCGGTGCCAAAATTTGAATAACTTTAATGTGCATCTCTGTACAGAGAATAAATCGGGAACATAGTTAAATATCTTATTCGCTGCCGACGTCAGTTGAATTCAGCACACCGTTTACCAAAACGGATCCCGCTGCAAACCCAACCATTTTATCCAACATCCCAGTGATTTCTCGTGGGAGTGCAGAGGTGTTCTCGGCTTCCAATAAAGCGAGTATCACGTCAACATATTCCTACCCATTCCCTACTTGACCTGCATTCGGGCGAGGCCGGCGCCGGTATTGCCTTGGTTTGGGATCACCAGTTTTTACACATTGAGGATGTATGCTGGTCCCAAGCATCATCTTTTGGTTCTCTGTGTAATAACAGCTGATCTGGCAATAACGGAGTAGCAACCTCGGGCGGTCAATCATGCTCATGCTCATGGGTTCATTTTGTTCCCTTATTTCCAAATACTTATAACAATTTAAAATAAAACTGTGCCAAACCCGGTCATCAAATCACATTCTAAGGATGCTAGAAGTTGTCCCATGCTTAGTTTATTGAAAAACTTTTGAATTTTCGTTAACGAAAAATTCCTTAACGAAAAATTCCCAGACCTGACCGGGAATCGAACCCAGCCACCTCGAGCATGGTGTTGCTTTGTAGCTGCGCCTTTGCCGACGCCACATCGAGCTGTGGACGTGCCAGTTTCAATATTTCTTCGGCTAAACTTGCTCTTGGGAATTATTAATGCTTCACCCGGAACAGCGATAAAAAATGCCAGAATCTGAATTTTTTTGAAATTAAATAATTAGGTTCTATGTTCTCTTCAACAGGCTTAGCGATATTTTCGAGGATCCAGCTTGTCCACCGGTGAAACTTTTTATCATGACACGCCTCCAATCTGGCAGTCGCTTTGTATGTAAAATGCCTAAAGCTCATCCTCATATAACATGTCTCAAACTGACTTTTATCCAAGAACAGGAATCCACATAAATTGATAGGTAAACCAACCACCGTTGGTTCTCATACTGGTCAATAAAGATTGTACTCGATAAAAATGCAACACTTTCTTTTGTGTATAACTTTCAATTGCATGGGTAAAAATTGATGAAATTTAGGGTTAAACTAATTAAGAGGTTAATGTAAAAATTTTGGGCGCGGTCGTGGACAATCCAGGCCACTCCCACAGATGGGAATCGACAATTTGACCGTGTCCCGTGTGGTAAAATCGTTCAAGGAGACCCAGACGACCCAGCGGCGAGCTGGCAGCGGAAAAAAAGACGACCGACCCCGTGAACACAAGGAAGGCGAGGGATTACTTCAAGTGCAATTCGAACCATTCGATTCCGGACGTGGCCAAGAAGGCCAATTCTTCTGTCTGGTTCGTCCAGCAGAAAATGAAGCGGGCCGAACCTCACGTCTTCAAGGTAAGGAAGGCACCTAACCGAACCGATAAACACAATACGGTGGTCAAATCCCGCGCCAGGAAGCTGTACGATCCGACAATATACAATATTTTTAATGTGACTATCGCTAAAGGCTATATTCACTTCTTATTGATGATTGCTATTTTTAATTGTGCTATAATTGTGTATAGAAAAATAAATTGGAACTGGTTTTGCCGCATAAAATTATCATATCAATAAAGAAAAAAAACTCAAAGTTGTGATTTACTTTTACTAAAGATTGAAATTGTACCACTACTGAGAGTGTTCTATAAAACGTTTAACCTTGAACTTGTAAAATTGATGCATAGAATGAAACCTTTATGCAATAAAATATGTATAGACATGATCCATATATGACGGCGCCAGTGGTGTAGTGGTAAGCGTAGTTAGCTATGCATCAATTCCGCCTTTGGGATGTTCTGAGACGAAAAATCTCTGATCACGTCTTCCTTCGGGAGGGAAGTAAAGGGCGAACACGAAATTATTGCAACACAGTTAATTTACTATAAAATCTTGTGTATTTATCGGATAAAAACCCAAATTTGCAGGGCAGTTTAATACATATATTAGGCTCAGTTGACATACATTGGATCAATTATTGCAGGTTTTTTGGTAAAATTCTCGACACATTCGATTTGCGCCATCCATAAGAGCTTGTACAGTCGTATCCGGTACCTTTTTCGCATTTATTTTATTCACTTACTCCACATGTCATTTGTATCCTTAACTTTCTCCTTGGCCTTTCGGAGTTTTCGCTTCATTATGGCCTAATAAATTTCGATTGGACGTAGTTCAGGGCAGTTAGATGGATTCATGTGCTTGCAAACAAAATGCTCCGAATTAATCTCATACGATTCAAGCACGCTTTTAGAATATTGGCATGAAGCTAAATACGGCCAAAATAGTGGATTTTCATTGTCTACTCCAAATATGGCAAAAGACGTTTTTGGGGGCATTCAGTCTTGTAAATTTCATATCATTGATGTTGCCTGTTGTGATTAAGGTTTTCACAGGTGCAAATAACAAGGCCAAACAAGGCATTTTGATGCAAATTTTGACATTTTTTTTTTCTTTTTGAAACGATTATTTACTTTCAATTTATTCTTTCGGTATAAAACTTCTGTCCTGGCATTTGTTGGAGGTCAGCTTTCTGCCGTTCATCCCGGTTTGGGAAGTTTTAAACCTTGTTTGCATGTAATCCAGCTCTTGCCTTGTCTTTTTGGACGTAACTTTGCAAAACGCCAACCTGTGTTGAAATGTTGGGATTTCGGGTGAAATTACTCTTAGCCCTTTCCTTCTGTCTTCCTACATCCTGCTCTCGGTTTCCTTCCTACTCCGCGCTTATGATCCAAAGTCAATCGGTCGTTGAATCTTTTTAGTACTCTTGAGACGGTTGAGAGTTAGATTTGCACCATTTTTTCCCCAAAGAACGATGGGACAGCTCCTGATTTTACATTTTGTTTTACACGACGACGCAATTTACAGAATGTGGACAATACACTTCAAAATAGAACTGTGTGTGTGTACAATCTAACACTCATTGGCCGGCAATGGTATTATGGAAGAAATCTGTTTACAACAATCCCTCAAGTGACCATTGGAAGCAGCTTTAATCCGAGAGCTAGAAAGTGATAGCTCTACTGCAGATCCAGCAACCCATTTCAGAATGTCTGGAGAGTCACGCCCATTCCGAGGTTACTTTCACATACAATAAGCCCCGCATGTAAACATTGCCGATATCATTTGGATAAGGGCACTGCAACACACTTCCAGATTTGGAAATGTAAAATTTCCGAACCAGGTACGTATTTAGTATTTTTTTAAAAAGAAGGTTTGTTATATAGTAATAATCAGATAGATCTCACCCACTACTCCATTACTGATACTCGCTAGTACTTTCGTAGAAATAAAAAATGTCGACGTTGATTCGTAATTAATTTCATGCACTCGCGACAAAATAAGCGCAAAAATTAACGTGGCTAAACCGCCCGTTAGATATGCAACTTGCAAAACAAAACTCCATACACCACGTGGTGAATGCATCTGAAATTATGTGCCAGCCTTTCAAGCACGCATGTGCGTTGTCGTCGTTTGTTGCTTCTGACCAGCAAATGGCCGTTTTCTATATGCACTGGTCTTCTTTTTTTTTCACTCCGCACTCTGCCAATTATCAAAACCCGCGCTATAAGGCGACTCTATATCGAACTTCAAATCTGCTAATAATCAACGATTCATTCGCGACAAAGCGGTAAAACTTAATAATTTATATCCGGAGGTCACAATACTACCATTAATAAAAAAAAAACTATGCTGATGTAACTCTTCCTTCGGGTGCGGGGACGAGGCAAAAAAAAAAAACAAAAAACGCGGAAATACTACCGACACTTACAAATTTCGGGAGGGAAATAGATTGTATTCATTAAGTCTTTCCCAAAGTATGCGGAGGTTTTATGATTTCACTGTTAGTTATAGTTAAATTACGAATTATTGTTTGATTTTTTTTAGAGAAAACGACGCAGCAAAAACAAAACACGTCAGTTTCAAAGCACGGCTTGCTGCGATCCTCAATACACTTCAAAAAGGAACTGTGCAAAATTTGGTTGATTTCTATCCAGTGGTCAAAAGTTACTGCCAGTTATAAGTGTTGCAAAAATTTGCAAGGAACCAGGTCGTCTCCTCAATTGCTCCGTTAATTAATCTGAGCTCGAAAGGTTTCAAAGTTCCAGAAAATTCAAAAATGTGATCGATTATAGGCACCCCTAAACCATGTCCGTTCGAGCCCTAATTTGGCATAGGGGCATATTTTAGACTGATGAAACGTTTGCGCAAGATCTGATATTGAAAATCGATGAAAAGTTCCAAAAATTACTAAGAAAAATATCGATTTCTTAAAAAAATTTTTTTTTTGCTTTTTTAAGTTATTTGGCATCAAAACCAAATTTCGATTTTCGATTTTTCTTAGTGGTAAAATTTTCATGGATAAAAATGTCAAAATTTAGTTCGATTAGCACACCTAAGTCATGTCCGATTGAGCTCAAATTTGGCATTAGGCTTAGTGACGTTTAACGCACGTTCACTACAGCGCCATTTAGATCACCACACTCAAAAAATCTTTCATTTGTAATGCTGTCCCTTTTTTCTCACGAAAAAATTACTCAATTTTCGTAGAAAGTGGGACAACTCCATTTATGAGTCCATTTTCACGAAAATTGTGGAACTTTTCCGTGAGAAAAAAAGGACAGTGATACAAATGAAAGAGAGGCTGTTTTGAGCGTGAAAGGAGTGCAACTAAAAAGAACACTTTTTTTAAGGAAAAAAACCACCATTCCTCTGCATGGTTCAGAAAGGGAAAGGTGATTAAACGTCAAAAAGCCTAATAGGATCATATTTTGGGGGGAAGAAACTTGTGATCAATGTCGTTTTCATGTCGTTTTCATTGAAATTCGATGGCACCCTAGTGTACATCTCATACAGTCATGTGTGCAAACTATTAAAAACCATTTAAATAATTTTTCAAACATTCATCAACAATTCTATTTCGTTCAAATTTGCAACTAGGCGACAGTGGTTTCGGTCGGTTGTCACATGTAGGAGGCGAATGACGTCGAATCTATACATATTAGGGTGCCAATGAAAATGACATTTTAGAATTTCAAAAAACGACATTGCTCACAAGTTTTATAACCCTAAAATACGACCCTTTGCAATATTTGAGCTCAAACGGACATGATTTAATCGATCAAAGTTTTGAAATTTTCACCAATGAGATTTTTTTCCAAGGAACACCAAAGGAAAAGCGAAAATCGAAATTTGATTTTCAATGCCAAGTAACTTAAAAACGTTAACAACTTCAATGTGTGATATGATGTTGTCTTGAAAAAAAAAATGTTTTTTGGGAAAGTCGATTTTATCTCTTAGAAAATTTTTGGGATGAAGAAAAATTGTCAGATGATGCAAATTTGTTCATCGAATTTCAAAACTCGACATTGCTCAAATTTGATTCTGTGATGAAAAGGTTATGTTTGCTACTGAATCATCACACAAATTCTTTAAGTCATGAAATTTTCATTTCGGGCTTTTGGCCAGCATTCAGTAACATATAAAATAAATCGAAAATCTGCAATCTCAAGCTCCAAGTCAACTGATCAGTATGCAAATTTATGATTCAACTCGAGCCAGCCCATTCTAATAGCATCAAATTACTCACCGTGGTTATTATTGATATTTCGCCACCTTTCCACAGAAATGACCGAGAACCAGCGATCTTCTTCCTTGTTTGTTCATTCGACGGGTCCCAGAGCACCGATGTTGATGTTGATGACTGTGTATGTGTCAAGTTGACACACATTACACATAAAACAGCAAAAAAAAAAAAAAACAACCGAGGCCGAACCTTCTTTCTTGTCCGCGTCTTTTGGATTTTGCTTTCGAAAGCAATAATAAATTAAACTGGCATATATTTGCTTCTTATTTTCGTTTTCTTCGCTAATGCTTAGGATAGGTAGTTGGTTATAGTGCAAACAGCACAATGATATAAATCACAGCCACGTCGTAGTTTACTCTTCTTTGTGAGCTTAGTAGAATTTCCTTTATCGTTTACCGATCACAATCACACATTCTTTGAGGTGGTCTTATCCACGACTTAATAAACATTAAAAAAAAATATATATATACGACAGAAATGTTTATACAAATCAAACACGTTATGGTATGCGCAAGGTAGATAAGAAAATGTTCTTTTGTTATTTCTTATTTTTTTTTGGTGGAACGTGTGTCCTTCGCTTGGCGAATTCGAAATCACATTTGAGTGACAAGAGGGGCAGCAGAGTAGTCCTGCAGGAAGACGACATCGTCATCGACGAGGTCGGAGATCGAGTACTGCGAGTAGCAGCGCGAAAGGTTTTCATCGATCAGAATCTGATCGATATTATCGACAGGCTTGCGAACGACCCCTCGCCGGAGTGTGACGCTCTCGAAGAAACACTCCGGTTCATCATCCCGGAGCAGCTCCGACAGGGAAAATGTTGAAAGCGTTTTGATGCCACGGCCTACGCGATTGAAGTCTGCACTGTTGGGGTCTTCTTCAATGCGAGGGCTGATGGAGTCCTCGTCCAGGTACTCCGAGATGGAGTATTGTGAGAGGCGTTTGGAGAATCGTTCCGCCTCTAGGATGTCCTCGATACTGGATGCAATGTCGGAATAGTCACGGTTGCTCGACTCGGACAGACTTTGTTGGGATCGAATTTTACGACGTAGTCGCACAACCGGTGGCTCGGATGCAGCCTTTGGAATAGAGAGTGACTTGCTTCGAAGATTTTCCATGCTGGTGGAAGTCAGGGGAGAGGGTCGTTGCTTTTGATTTATGATGTCGACGACATGGTTCAATTGCCATTTGTTCGTTTCGTTGGATTCGAAAAGGTTCTTCATTCGTGCAACCACATTCCTTCGGTGAACGTCTTTCAGGATGGCGGAGTCATCGGATTCCACCCTACTTACAACCTTATCATCATCGGTGCAGTTTCTATTACTGTCGCCTGACTGAATTTGATAGATGATTTCATTGACAATGTTACTCTTATCTTTCCTATCTAATCTACGGGCATACTCGAACGAGGGCTGACTACGCCGTTCTTTGTGCTTCTCGGTGGGTTTTGTTTCGGGCGTTGGCTGTAGCCCCTTCCCGGCCAGTTCCAAAGGTCTTGACCCTTTGTTCAATGTTTTCAGCAGATCCGCCTTGATATCCTCAATTAGTCGTTCGCGTTCGCGTTCCAACGCTTCTTGCACACGCCGAACAAATAGTCTCGCATTGTCCTTAACGTTCCTGCACAGCCGCCACAGACTGTGGACCGAAATCAAAACCACCAACGGTATGAATAGCCATTGTTGGGCCGCCTGCAGCACCTCAAGCAGGTCCATTTTGCCAGCGGGTGAAACCTACTGAATCATGCTATCATGAATCACGATAAAACTATTTCTCCTTCCACTAGTAGTGCGATCAGATCGCCAATACTAAACTCCACTAATATTCATCATCCGCTTGCCGTTGTGGATGGAGGCTTCTTTTCACAAAACAAACGTCACGGCACTTGCGGGATTACACGCTTCTCACACCACCGATCGGCACGGAGACGGAACAGTGCGCGCATCAACAGCACCGAGCAGAGAACAGGATTCAACTGAACACCAAGACGCCGAACCAGTTCTCTTGGAGGGCTTCCTTCGGGGATCACGCGGGACTCGAGGGGATCTCACTGGTCGGTATCCTGATGGTGTTGGTGATGAGACTTGGACCGACTACGAGCTGCGCGCGTAGATTTGAATTCGAATCGTCTTACTGACTGATTGTGCTGGAGCTGAGCGACGGACGACTCCCTGCAGCGGCAACGACCATCGCCACCACAACCAAATTCCACCCGGTTGAGAGTGAGCGAGCGAATGGAGCAAGAGAGGGAGTGCTTGTTTTGATTCCATCACCATCATCATCATCATCATCATCGTTGTGTTTGAAAAATGTTCAGTCATAGTCATGTGCACCGGAGGCGTCGACGGCGATGGGGCGATGGCAGGCGGTAGTGGTAATATTCCATACATCACCAGCCGGCAGAAGCAGCAGCTGATGAGCAGCTAACCGTCACTTACACGCTTGAATGAAGACCTGTGAGTGATTGCATTGCAGCTCGGCGAATGTGCACAACAGGCAACTTTACGGCTTGGATTTGAAGTTCGCGCAGAGTGAGATAAACGCACTGAGCTGTTACCGACAACGGTGCTAAAGATAAGTCAACTCTGGAGAGATAGAGATAGGAGTTCCAAACATCCATCATCATTCTGTAGTTATGGGCGCGCCTCGCACATGCCACCGACCGTAGCTCGAGCCATGGTGGAAGAGTATCCGATAATTAGTATGGGAGATGGATAGCAAAAACGTTTTCCGAGGCGAACGATGCTTGTGGTAATGCTGAATAGCGTTCCAGTTGGGCATATCCCGAAGAAACTGACCGAGCAGATGAGAGGCGCTGAACAGGGTGCAACGAAATTGTGGGTGTAGATTCATTTTGTGTTTAAGTGTTCAAACAATTATTAAGCAAAATGATCTTCATCAAATTATTTCTTTCATTGCTACTTTTCGGGATTCTGGGGAAGTGGCAGCTGTGGTTATTGAACGAATTTTCGAAAATATATTACCTAATCTTTTGAATTGAGTTTAAGCAGATCTTTAAAAGAGCTTTGTAATTCTCAAGAAGCTTATAAGTTCTTAAAAAATCTTCAAAACAGACAAATGTTCACACTTAGATGTTTTTATAGAAATCTGTAAAATTTTACCGAATTCTCAACTGCTGAACGTCCGATTTAACGGATTTCGGTGAATTTTTATAGTTATCTGTAAAAAATTTATATCGGATTACCGAACGTTCAGCTGTTGAGAATTCGGTAAAATTTTACAGATTTCTGTAAAAAAATCTGAGGGTGTTTAGAAGCTTGAGTGAATCTTTTTTTATTCTGCTTTTTTTTTATTATGAAGGTTTACTAGCGGGACTCTGAATAGAGTAGAAACCTCTACGCCAGGCTTTTGATGATATCGTTGCGTAAATCCTTTCGAATCATTTTTCCAGCCGTACACGGAACATGTCTTCCAAGAAGACGCTGTTGCAAATGATTCGGAAGGAGCCACGTTTGAGAATATGGCATCCTTTCGTCTGTTTTTTATTTTCATAGTTGATAGTTATTGTTACCTTTACAAGTTTAATAAGGCGTTTCGTAATTTCTTCAGTCCTTTGTAATTTTGTCCGTTGTTGTGTCATTTATCAGAGTCTTCAAAAGCAGTTTTCTTGAACGAAGAATAAGAAGTTATTGTATTGTTCCTTGTGCGTTGGAATGATACAGCTTAACTCCTTTTAAAGCATTTCACCAGCCGTTCAAGGATCTTGTCGTCCATAGAGACGCTGTTATACCTGCCTCAAAAGGTGTCACATTTCCAAGTTTGCTTTTCCTTTATCTCAGTCATGTTCATGTCCACTGTTGTATGTTGTCGTTTCGTATTTTTGTCTTTTTGCACGGGGAACAGTCCACACATATTTAATGGCAAAAATCCATGGAAATTTCAACATAATACTGATGTGTTAACACATAAACTGCACCCTCTGGGAAACACAAATGAAGTTTATTTGACAAATGAAAAACCCAGACAACCACAAGACGTGAAACACTGTACAGAAAGTATCGTATATTCCTATATTTTAAGTCAAAATCGCAATTAATTGTGGCCTTTATCGTATTATGTTTAAGTTAAATCGTAAAGTGTGCAAATTTTCGACTTATATACGATGTATCATTTATTCATCGTACTGCGTCACAAACTAAATCGGATATACATCGCTAAACTTTTTAAATCAAATTTGTTATAACAAATTCAATCGCATACGATATCAAATCAACTCGTTTAAGAAAACAAAGGAATTTACACGTATATGGCCTTCAACTTTTGGACGTATAAGCTATATTTTTTCCTTTTATACGATTTGTTTACTTACAGTATTGGACAAAACATTTGCAACCAGTACATGACTACCATGAAATTGATCATTGAAGAGCTATGAATGGTCAATCTTGGAATAATACATGTGTGCGTTCAAAAACAAAATACTTTCGATTTATTGAAACAAAACATAATCATAATTCACTGAAAAGAAACTCATAACAGTATTGAAAAACAGAAAAACCGGTTTTTCTTTTGGACAAAACAATTGCAACTTCGCATCCAATCGTTAGATTGAATTCTGCTGTCAATATTTAGTAGCAAATCCCTTATAATCAATAACAGCCTTGCAACGTCGAAGCATGGAGTCAATCAGGTTGTCAATAATGTTCTGAGGGATTGCTGCCCACGCCTTTTGAATTTGCTCGAACAATTGGTCCTTATTCTTAACCCCCACGCGATTAATTCTACGATCCACGATCTCCCGACGGTTCTCGATAGGGTATAGATCGGGGCACTGTGGTGGCCATTCCATAACCGTAATGTTATTATCGCTGAGCCATTTTTTGACCACTTCAGCGGTGTGTTTTGGGTCGTTGTCCTGTTGAAACACCCATCTTAATGGCATATTCCATTCCGCATGAGGTAGCATAACATCTCTAAGGATGTTATTGTACATAAAGCGATCCTTAATTCCATTAATCTGGTGGATCGGACCAAGACCGTTGGCAGAAAAACATCCCCAGACCATCACATTGCCTCCACCATGTTTTACGGTCTTTTGATTATATCGTGGATCCAAGCGTTTTCCGACGGGTCGACGTACACGGCAAATTCCATCACTCCAGATAATGTTGAACTTCGATTCATCGCTGAACAGAACAGTCGACCATTTCTGCACACTCCAACCAATATGAGATTCAGCAAACTGGAGCCTTTTTTTCTGGTTTTTCAACGATATCACCGGTTTCTTCGAAGGGCGTCTGCAAAACAGTCCGGCATCAACGGCACGTCTTCTGACTGTGCGGTCTGACGCAGACAGCTGCAACTCTTTCACTTTCACTCTGAAGGATGATTTGAAAGGATTTTTCTTGATGCACCGGACGATCATAGAATCGTCCCTAAACGTAGTGCAGCGTGGTCTTCCGCCTTTGTGCTCCACAGAAATCTTTCCGGTGGAACGAAAATTCGAGCAAAGTCTTGAGATTTTTGATTTTTTCACTCCATATTTGGTACAGATCTCTTTGTGTGACATTCCACACATGTAATCATTGATTATTTTCTTTCGCAGTTCCAATCCAAGACTGTCACGGGCCATTTTGAATCTGGACGTAAACAATATTTCAAATATTTCAAGAAGCAACATTCTGGTGGCGTAAATGTCCAATATATAACCCCTTCGCTTTAGTATGAATCCATTTACATCAGTTATCAACAGATTTGATATGAAAAACAACAAAATATTATAAGTTGCAATTGTTTTGACTAACGCAGAATGGTACTTGTCAACAAAACACTGTCGGTTTGCTATCAGTTGTCATCTGACTTCTCCAGAAATCATTTGGTATAAAATTAGACTCCTTAACCGTCAACTATAGTGACTTAAGCCGTTTTTAATTCAGATTACATACATATGTTAATGCGTATTATCAGTATTCACTATCAGTTGCAAATGTTTTGTCCAATACTGTTCATATATGTTTGTATATCATAAAAACAACTTTCAATATACGTGCATTGTAGCTGTCCGGGAATATGTGCGGCCACACATAATAGTTATGTGTACACATAGGAAGTATGTGTGGTTACAAATAGCTACCATTTGTTTATCGCATTACAAAAAATCATATGTGGGACACATAGATATTACGTTTGCTTTTTTATCAGTGTGTTGATTAGTTTGTAAATTACACGTTTATAAATTCAAGAGGGGAATTCGTAACTTCTTCAGTCGTTTATAATTTAGTTAATTGATGTTTTTATGTGCTCTGAAAATCATCGATTAAATTCACCTATCCCTTTGTCCGCCTTAATCAGTTCTTGTCTTCTGTGTTATTCAGTTATATTCTATAGTAATTTTAGAAAAGTTTACGGTCACTTGTCAGTTCATTGCCTCCTTTCTATTTGTCTAATACTAATCTCTAATTCGTTTAATCGCTTCAAAGTCTAACATACACGTGCAGCCTAACAATAAAATGTTTGAGTCGTGGTCAGCTATAAGATTCACTTTTCGGTGGTAAAGTAAAGCTTCGTCACGCCTTTTCCCTATCTATTGTTATAAAATTATCGAAAAAGAAGCCGTTATAAGATGGTTTGTATACAATTGTCATAATGTGTGGTATTGTTACTATGGCTCTTTGAAGTGAGACATAACAAAATAAGACTGGCGCGCGTTCCAAGTTTTAATAAAACTTCTACTCAGTTAATCCAACAGTCGATTCCCAACGAATGTCGATAATCTTGAACACATTGTCTATGAATATATATATCTGTCTAGCTAGAATTATAGTTAGGCGTGGCTACGGCTCATCATACACTCCGTGTCATAACTATAGAACTAGTCATTTTATTGAGGTTTTTGAGTACTAAAAGAGAATACATATTGGTAATGAAGTGCAAAGGATTGGATATGGTCTTTATCTATGTTTATGGGAATATTTTTATATCTTGGATTGTTCTGGTTAGTTACTCAATAATGTAAACAAAAAAGCTGTGTTTCATAACTATACAACCAGACGTAAAATTAATTTTCTCCAAAAAGTTTACATTGATTTTGCATTGATTGCACCATGTTAGTATTGTGTAGGACCTCCTTTGTTCTCAATCAGTTCAAACAACCTATTCGGTATACTTTCAACCAGGCGGCGACATATAGATACTTGTATCTCGTTCCACGCTGATGAGTTTGCTCCTTTGAGCTCTTGAACCTTCCCGTACTGCTTGTTGTATGCATACACTGTACGCACCATCAGTCTCCACTAGTTTTCGATCGGATTCTGAGCTGGAGAACATGCTGGCCACTCGATAACTTGGATTTTATGTTCAGATAACCAAGCCATGGTCGCTCGGCTTTTTGAACTGATGCGTTATCTTGTTGGAATACCTAATCACCACGATGGTTTGGCTGCAAGAATGGTAGCAAATGGATGCTTCAAGTCTCGATGTACTCCTGACTGTTCATTCTTGTTGACGGAAAAGCAATCTGCACTATTCCGTTTTGAAAAAATGCCCCCAAACCATCAAACTGCCCCCTCCAAAGTTGCGACATAAAAAGTAACGTGGCTTCTTCCGTATATGTCTCCAGTACGAAAAAAATTCCATCTGGTCCATCGAGATTAAATTTCTTCTCATCAGAAAAGATAACCTCAAGCATTAAACTACTTTAAAAAAATGTCAATCATGAATCAACACGATAGCACATTTTACTCCAATCTCTATGCATGATGGCACGGGCGAATTCAATTCGGTTTGCTCTATGACGGGGCAAAAGTCGTGGTGCTTGCTTCAGTTTTTGTCGACGATTTTTGAGATCTGTTCAAACGACGAGCGATTTGGCGAATACTGATATCACAATCACGATAAGTCAAAATCTTCTCTTTTCCTGCGCTGACAAATACGTTGCACGTGGCATTTTAGAGTTAATACAAAACACGTCATAACACGTTAATTGGTGAAAGAAAACTGAGCTGCAGTTGAAGCGAATGGCTTAATTCAGGTATTGGTTCTATAGTTGTGAATCAGCAAATTTTCGAAATGTGTCTTTTACTATTCATAAACAGTGTTTATTGATGCAGATGTGTAGTGGTTTTTAGTCAACATACCTACACGGTTATTACGAAATAATGAATAAAGAAAACAAAAACACTTTCAAAAAAATGTATGCCTGTATTTGAAACAACTTTTCTCTGATATTTCAAACTTCCTTCTTTACTGCAATACTGATTATCGAGATTTACATTCTCAGGCTGGTTCATCTCCCATCGTAGTAACTCAAATACAGCTTTGGGTATTTTCGTAACTTGTCTCTAACTTGTCGTAACTTGAGATTTGAACTCGTGACTTTGGCATGAGAGGTATGGATGCTAACCACTTCGTCGGGGTCGCCCCGGCGTGCATTGTAAGAAATAAGTTTCATTATCTTTATATTTTATTTGATTGTATTTGAGTGGATAAGTTTCTCTCGATTGGTCCATAGTTATTTTTTCAACGTTACCGTTTATGATCAAAATTAAGCAGCTCTGATTGCATGCAGTATTAATTAACATAACTATAACTTTACTATTTAATATCTCCAGCCTGTACATCAAAGTTAATGCACTTTTTCTAAATGCATTTCCACACTTGGTCTATGCTTACCACGGCAGGATTATATACATATTGTGAAGAAACTGCATAAGTTTATGCAGAAACACGAAAAAATTTGAAACCCAGACAAATTGTTTACTATCTTATCTATTGATGATGATGATGATGATGATGATGATGATGATGATGATGATGATGATGATGATGATGATGATGATGATGATGATGATGATGATGATTATGATAATGATGATGATGATGATGATGATGATGGTTCCGCCAAGTACCCCTACAAAGGTTTGAGCTAGACGATTTATCTGTTAATTTATTTATTTAATTACAGCGAATTCTCGCAACTCGCCGGCGAACCAGTATTTATAAGATGGCAAAAGCTGGAAGGTTACGCTGGGCAGAACATGTTGCAAGAATGCCGGCAACTATCCTGCAAAAATGGTGTTCGACGGGAATCCGGTTGGTACAAGACGACGTGGGGCGCAACGAGCAAGATGGTCAGACCAGGTGGAGCAAGACCTAGGGGATACAAGGTGCCCAAGGGATTGGAGAGGAGCAGCCACGAATTGAGCATTATGGAGAGATATTGTGTATCAGGCTATGTTATAGTATTGTGACGTTATGCCATGTAAATAAATAAATACTTTAAAAACAATTCAACCAGTTATGCAAAAATAACTAACTGATTTCATCTACAGATGTAAACTTCTTCAAAAACTGTTCATTTTCTTTACAGCGATATAAGTGTGAAAAGCTATTGCTGTCAACCAAAAATGTTCGCAAGTATTCCCAGCGATCAGGAAATAGACTACTTTCTTGATTTTTTTAAACTACAATAATATGAACTTTTAAATTTTAAAAGTGTTGGCGCACGTTTAATGTGTCTTGGCATCGAATCGAAAACATTTATTCCTTTAAAGTATAATGAGTTTTGTGAAGCACATGTCAAGAAATTCGGTGTTCTTAATTCATCCACGTTTCTAGTATTATATCTATGAATATCGCTTCTTCTTTCAATTCGATCACACAAATATCGAGGCAGCAAACCATTAACTACTTTTAAAATGAGCACCATAGTTAAATATACAATTCTCTGTTTCATCGATAACTATTGCAAAGCATCTAACATAAAAGTCGAGGAAGTGAATCTGTTTCATCTTAAATTAAAACGCATTTTTTTATTCTGCAAACGCTGTAGCCTCAGTATTTGTATTTGATTTGCCAAAAATAAAATGGAAGGGCAAAATTCCAAATGAAGAGCGATGATTTGTTTAGCTGTATTTTTTTTTTTTTTTTGTAGTTAAATCGTTTTTCAATCGGCATAGAACTCCATACTTCTTGGCAATATTCTTGATGACATTATCAATGTGGGCGTTGAACTGTTGCTTGCCATCAATAATCACGTCAAGATATTTAACCTTCCGAACGCGATCAATTGTCTCGTCATCAATCGTTACTGAGACATCCTCATTTACTCGAGTCTGCGAAATTACCATGAATTTAGTTTTACTTATACCGTGAAATGCCCTATTACCGTGAGGTTAGTGACGCTGCAAGTTGAAAACCGTTATAAAAAAATGAAATCACAACAATTTGTATTTCTTCAATCGTCATTCGATTATGTATGGTATAAATTATGAAGCAAAAATATGATTTACGTTGCTTTGAAAAACTGAAACATAAAAAATGTTTAAATAGTTCAATACATGAGTTTGCCTCATTCCGCGCCAGTTTAGTGTTACATATACCGAGCACAAGAAAGCCTAATTCCGTGGGAATGTTTTTTTTTCTTATAGATTATATAAAATTTCAAAATAAAAATGCTTATCATTCTGGCGATAGTCAAAGCATAGATTTCAGAACTTTATTCATCAAAAAAAAAAATGTAAATATTGAACATTAATTCAAAATTTTCCTCTATCCACTTCATTTCTGTTTCTTCTATTAAAGATTATAAATATTCGAGATTTGCTTTGGATTTCTCATCGGTCCCTCCAAATGACTTTCTTTAATAAGTGAAGAAACTTCTTGAGACCATCGTCAAATTTGTTACTCAGTTACGATGGTTCTGTTTTTAGACAGAGTGCTTGGCACCATTGGCGAAACGGTTGGATGGCATTTCCAAAAACCGGCAGCCCACCCTTCCCGGAATTTTTGAAAGGGTTCTTGATTTTTATCTGTCTGAGGTCTGAGGTCTGAGTCAATAGGTACTGAGCTACATTAGCTCGAAGGTGTTGGGTGTTTACAGGGAATCCCGCCTTGGCCATGTCAATACATAATCAACATAATCGAAGATGTAGAAGGAGATGTCTCGCTCATCGCCATGAGGCACCAAGAGTGGACAATAATGTTTTTTGCTAGAATGAAAGATATGAAGAGAAAGTTGAAAGTTCCGTCAGTGTACGGTAGGCTAGAAATAGAACAGAGGTATTGAAAATTGAGTGAAAGGGCATGGTAAAGTAGTATTCGAACCACAGGCGCTTCGTTTGCCTAACATCCCACTATGGGGTAGCTCGAGGAGCAGATCACCCTGCCACCTCGACGAGGCAAAAGAAGCGCGGCAGAACGCACTCTAATACTACCGATAGCTTGCGATAGTTTTCTAGCAGTAGATTGCCCACACTCTGTTTTGATGCATACATGGGCGAGAGGAGACTGTCTCCCATTGGGTTTGTTTTGATACACAACGTCTGATAAACACTCACATTTTATTTTCTCGTCATCTCTGACTTAGAGACCTCGGAGAGAAAAGACTGTAAAGCGTTGTGATACTGGTCCCCACCAGTATGAGTTAATGGATACCACCATTTATGGGTTTTACATACATTAATTGTTATGTTTGTGTTCTCCGTGCGTGGAGTAACGTAACGTGGAGTAATCGAAGATGATTGGTGCGTTTTTCCGATGATATGAAACGACGTTGCATTTTTCGATACTCAAGCCCAGCAGATTTAGCGAGCATCAGTTAGAAAAAATACACAACATAACCTGCAGATCGGTGCAGTCTGATAAGCTTTTAATAGTTTTATATATTCTGGAATCATCGACATAGAAGAGACGGCAGCCCTGTGGTAACAGCAAGAAGACATCGTTTATAAAGATCGAGAAAAGCAGAGGGCCCAGATTACTGCCTTAAGGGACACCCGAGTTGTTAAAAAAGCTTCCGATTCTAAAATGCCATTCTTAACCCGTACCGAACGATTCACCAAGTATGACCTGAACCAATCCACAGTCGTTGATGAAACACCGAGTAGCTTCAGCTTAGCAAGCAGAATTTCACGGTCTACCGTAAACATTCTTCTTCCAGAGGCTGCTCTCAATTCGCATGAGTGTTTTGAGATTCCTGAGAAATCTACGTTAAAACTCATTATTTACAATTGGCTTTTAGGCCCTAATCATGAATTACTCGAGTAATGGGTTGCTTGACTAACAAATCGAATGCCACCTCATATTTATGCCATTCCCTGTTCGTTATTTTAAACGCAATAAGGCAACACAATTTACACGAAATCATCCAACATTAACAACTACTGACAGCTCATACCGTATTGGTCAAAGAAAGAAGAAAATTTGTATATGTAGGACTCTCCCGCTCTCTTCCTCTCGTGAGTGCTGATACTGCGATGACGGCACTCTCCGATAAGTAATCATCACCATCATCACTACTACTACACTGAGGTAGTAGGCAACAGGCAAACGCTGTCACTCCATTACTGTTCTAATTACTGACACGATTACAGTAAAAGGCAAACAAAGTGATTTCGTTGCCTTTCCTGTATTTGTACGAACACTCCGAAAAGGGCTCGAACCCTTTGAATGTTTTTACTGTTGGTGCTATTGATGGAAAGCATGCATGCTTCTCAAATGAAAACAATGTTACTGTTTGTTCATTAAACACACAGAGCACAGCAGAGTTGCATCGCATCGAACAAATGTAGTTCTCCATATGTTTGTAAATACCAATCCCAGTTGAAGAAACAACAGTTTTCAAATCTCTGCTCTTATTAAGAATACCGGTTCGGAATGTGGGTACCAGTCCAATTAAAATCATATCAACCGACGATCATCCAACGATGCCTCGAAAAGGTTAAGTAATAATCCAACGCGACTTGCGAAATCTTCAAGAGCAAAAGACGAAATCGCGATAACAAACAACACAGGAAAACCAGTTTTGAATTTCGTACAACCGAATGTTTATTTTGGATACCGCTGGCCCCTTTCCTACCGAGGACGTTTATGACTCTTCCCGGGCAAAACAAAAAACACAAAAACTGAAATGATTATACGATGTTGAGTTCAACTCCCTATTCCATTCCATGTTCACTGTTCACACCAAAACAAGATAGTTCGGTTTCCAGATACCTTTGCGTATGCAATGTTTATCTTTTCGTGCTTCCTTTTTTTTTGTGTAGTCTGTCGACTTTGTCTTGTCCTCCGAGTAGGATGCCAGTACGCAAATGTTTTCAGTAAGCGAGAAGCATTTTATTGCATCCTTTTTTTTATGCTAGGTTTGTTGCCCTTCCTGACCCGGAAGGGGACATTGAGTCACCTATTATTGCCAGTTTTGGCGAACAAACCTGTTTTCTGGGCTGTGGCTCTCGCAGGTATTGTGAGTCTGTAGTTACAATGCTGCAAGGTACCTCACCCAGGGGATTGATCGTTCTTATCTGTTGATTTTCTCAACGCGAACTGTTTGGCCTTTGGATGGGGGGGATGTAGCACAAACAGGTTCAGCAGGTTCAGTTGTGCATTGAAACGGCCTTTTAGCACAAGTGGAAAATGTAAAACCGAGTTGTCAGAGCTCGATATGCAATCAAGTGCTGAAGCTTGTGGACCCCCAGTTCAAAGGGAATTCTTAAGCAGCGCGCCGAAATTGAAATCGGTCCAATTTACATTTGAATCCACCAAAGTGTCAATAATAGAAGCATCCGATCCGAAAACTCCTCAACGTATGCAACCAACGCACGGGCAAGCAACAAGTCCCCCCAGCGAACAACCATCATCACCACGAGAAATCTTCTCTCCATTTCCATAAAAGTCGAATCGAACAAAAGCCGGCAACGATAAATCCGAGCGCACCCGTCGTCATCGTCGGCGTCGTTCGGAAGACCCTCGCTCTTCTCTTTGCCATGTTGAAAGATATATTGTTATTGCCTGTCGGGCTGTGCCTGAAGTAAATGACGACGACGACGCTCGGGGTGTGCTGACGGATTGCGGTAGTCGACAAGCATCCAATGAAAAATGACACTCGTCACAAACCGACAATATGGGAAAACGTTCAATTAAACGTTTATACTGAGACAGAATCACGTTTACGCCCACGTATTTTTCTCGCAGCCTCTCGTAAGACCTCAGCGTATAAGCCGAGATGATGAGGACACATCACGTGTACGAACTCCTGCGCAGGTGGTTCAGCTAAACATTCAAGTGGCAATGGCATCCAATGGGGCAACGATTGAATCGAATCGATTTAGCAATGGCTCTTGCTGTTCTATTTCTTGGGCTTCTGGAAAACGAGTGGGTCCTCCTAGTCGAACTGCTCCTCGTTGCTCTGCCAGGCCGGGAGAGGAAATGAGCGTAATATGCAAGACGTATTGGCTGTTTGCATGGTTAACAATGTTGGCAAATTAGAGCTCTGAAGCGGTGGTTGCTCTTATGATAGGTGAAAATTAAATATTGACACTTTTGTTTTCCAATGCGTCGGGTTTTTTGTATCGTACAATAAGTCAAGCGCCATTTTTGAAAAACAAATTTTTGATACGTCACAAGCAACACAACTTGTTGTAAACAAGTTGAAAATACTGTCCAATGACAAATACAGGTAATCAATATAAGTGTATAATAACCTTAATTTAACGTAAAAAGCGCAAAAAGTAAACATAAAATTGAAAAAAAAATATCCTCAAACAAAAACACAACATCGCCAAGCATGGGATAGCTTCTTTTCCGATTATTGAAAAGTCAGCCTGGGCATAGGGTACACTCAGCGAAATAAAATTTCGATATTCATAAGATTGCATTATGATTATTTGCTACAAGAATAATGATGTTGAAAAAATAAAAAATATGGAGCAACCTGGATTCGAACCTTGGACGTTCAGGTTATGGGTCCAGTGACTTGACCACTAGTATAAATCAACACTTGGAAATAGGAAAGCTTAAAGGTGAACAAGAACAACGTCGTGTAAAACAAAATTCATTCATAAGTCAACCTTATGAAATTTAAAGCATCGTTCATAAGCTGAACCTTATGAAATTCTTAAGATTATTTTGCTGAGTATAGGGAACGGCTTAATCAGGGGTGACTGTTTTCATCAGTTGTTAGGAAATAGGTCTGATCTCCTACATTATCCAAATTATTTCACATTAAATGATTCGAAAATAAACTCTATCTATCGGGCTAAAGATTCGATGCGTAAATTATGATTGATTATCAATAAAATTACTGTAATTTTGAAAATTTTAAATATATCATCTAGAAAACCCTTCAGTTTCTTACCTGCTGAAGAAGTTCGCTTAAATTTTGCCTTTGCATTATTTTTGCATTTGGTCTCGTGTACCGGAGAGAATGTTTTCATCAGCTGCTTCTCACATCTAGGCTTGTTGTCAGAATGTGATGCTGAAAATTGAGTTTAAATTTATTTCATATTTAGATGATCTGAAATCACAATTTATTTGATGTTTCTTCCAGTCATTTGAATTTATATTGTCCATCATGTGGCGCCATAAAATGCAATGAAAAATTTGTTTCGGAGCTGTCCAACAGTACTCAACTATAAACAATCCTTCGCTGTAGAGCGGCAACTTTGGCATCACTGTTGCTTTTGAGGGAGCCCACGTTTCCTCTCTTCTTTGTTAACCATGGCTATAGGATACCGGTATTGTAACGTGAAGCCATTTGCTGGCTTTCAAACGAAGTATCACGTTTGTCGTCACAGTCGCTTTGTCTAGCAATCCCGTGAGAGTAAAATAAATAAGAAATACACATTGCCAATCGAAATATCAATGACAAATAAAAGTTTGGTAGTGAACGTCCGTCTCGTAACCTGCTAGTAGACGAGTTTGTAATCATAGCAATCGATGTGTTATGGTTGATTGTTTTCGAGAGCGGATGGGTAAAACGAAGGAGCGGGTTGAAGAAATTGACGTTAGCAGCAAATCGTGAACTGGGCTATTTCATTTCGCCTTCTCACACATGCACGGAATCGCACTCATACAATATTGTTAGTTTACATTTTCATGATCGGAAAGCAACCCGCATGCTTTTAATAAGTTCCTGCGATTGGAAACTTTATCCCATCGCTATGAAATTTTGTGAGTCCAATGCTCGTTTCTGAAGGTAAGTTCCGATAGATAAGAAGTAAGCAAAGGGAATATTGGCAGTTCTAATCATAGATTACATACAGCTTCATCAAATATCCCAGGTGATGCATAAACCACTTAAAACCCGTCCCGTACTCTATATGATTTGCATCCACTTGGCAGTGAAACCACAATCTTGCACAACAAATTCATTGCTGTGAAAAAAAAAACACGTTTTGCAAAATATGGTTGGTGTAATGTTATTTCAACAGTGCTTTAAAACGATATATAAAATCTTGTTCTGCTCATGTTTTAAAAATGTATGGAACAATGTTTTTAAGACCAATAATAAAGTATAAATCACTCGCGACTGTGAAAAAAGTATTTCCAGCTCAATCGTTTGCCAGAGTGAAATGATTTGCTCCATTAGTCATACATAAAATACGAGAGATCCAAACCGCTCCGAACGTGACATGTTTAGCAAAACGTTTATAGTACATTTATAAAACAAACCATTATTTATAATTCTCAAAAGATGTTTTTTTGTGTTACTTGGGGTGTCGTCATTCCAAACTGAACTTAAGCGTGCTCTAAAAAAGTAAATGCAAAAGGAACACTTGAAATCTGATTTCTCATGAATAAAATCTAGAGTAACAATAATAAAACACTCTCCATAATAATAAAAGTCCTAACAGTATTAAAAAAAAGCGTTTCTGGCAAACGGTTGGGTCACCAACTTGAACCAACGACATTATCGGGAAACTTTCCTCTTCACGATTATATCATTGATTAACACTTTCCGCTAAAAGAGCGTTCAAGGTTTTGTATACAACTTCTATTTTGAAGACCAACAAAATTGTCAGCTTCACGTTTAAACACCACACTCAAGAAGAAGAAAACCGTCTTATCATTTCTTTACTTACTACAGTGAACAGAAAATCAACATCAGATATGGACAGATATGTCAGTTAAATTGCATTGAATTGACACCGTTTTTATTTCAAATGCAAGCGGAATCGAAGAAGTAAAATTATTTAACGTAGAATAAATGGATTTTTCTTGAGCATACTGTGAAATGGGGTAAGTTTGATAGGTTATTAGCGAATTTTCTTATTTATTTTTGGAATTTAATTATTTTCAAATTTCATACTTCCAAAACAAGTACTGAAGATTCTAGAATGGAATCCTAAATTGATTGTATCATATCAGATTACAATATTTGATACAATATAAATCTAGTTTTTGATTTTGAGATTACTTTGATAAAACCTTAAAGCTGTATGATATATTCGCAAGTTTCATTTTCGAATTTAAAGAACGATATCGCTCAAAGGTTTCATTACTCCAAATTATGGATTATGCAAAATTTCAGGACATGGACATGAAATTTCATACATTTTAAGTCATTTAGCATTGGTAAACAAATTTCAATTTTCGAACTTTTCTTTGAGACTCCTTCCCCTCCACTTGAGAAAATTTGCATGGTTAAAAATGTCAAAACCATGATCGGTTAGAGCGCCCTAAATCATGTCCGGTTGAGCTTAAATTTTGCACAGAGTCATATTTTGGAGCAACGAAACGTTTGAGCAATGTCGTTTTTTTTTTAATTTCGAAAATGGCTGGCGAAATTTACAGGAGCAGATCGAAATTTCTTTCTAGAGGTTGTTTACAACTCCGTAAAAATTGGTCTGTGAATCCCAGAAAGGTGATTGGGTTCATAAACTAAATCATTTCTGACTGGGAATATGTTGAATCAAACGGTCTGAGTACTCAATAAATAGTGGTCAGCTTGAGTTATACGCAACATCAAACAGGCATATACTTCAAAAGTACAATTCTATGCATGGTTCTTGGTTTCAGCAAAACCAAGCTTCAGCAAACCAATTGAGCAATTTTCTCGGAATTCCGATTCGGATTGGGTACAGCTTTGAATTCTTTGCTTATCCTGCTCATATTTTCAGTGAACTTTGTTTTGTACTCGTAGCAAATAATTATGGGTCAGGATTCAGAACTTGTCTTGGTAAAAAATATTTAGGTATTCTATTAAGTGCTATATGCATATCTTCCTCCGGCGTTGAGGTCAAATTGTACGGCTTTCTAAGTTAAATTTGCTTACTTTTCTGAGATGTTAATCTCAGGCAACTAGTATTCACTTATATGCATGTTTGTTAATGTAAAAATGGCAGCTTTCGTGCAAATATTATTTCAATTAAACCCTTAATAACAAATCCAATTTGAAAAGTCGATGTTAATTGTTTTAGTCTGAAATTCAATACGATGGAAAAACCATATATCAAGTATAAGTAAAGAAAAACCATTCGTTAACATCTAAACTAGTCTTCTTCATAATAATCACATACAATTTGGTTAGGGGCAGCTCAAAACACCGTCTGTTCTCCATGATAGGAGCGGATGACCGTCATCCTCGTGCCAGCAAGAGACTCTAATCAGTGCTATGCACGATGACCCTCCAGCGAGACAGGCGGTGGGTGCAGGCTATACCCGAATAAAAAAGTACAATAGGATTACCATACAGAACCATAAAGTAGTAATTGATTCAATGGTTGTACAATACACCTTACTGTTCATGTATTGTTCCATTAGAATGACTCTATTGTGAACATGACACATAGACAATAAAGTCTATTGTAGCCGAAATTTTGATGATAAAAAAACCATAAAATGAATAGTTTTTATTCGAAATTATTCGAGAAAAAAATATTTTTTATATTGTTACGATACTTAACAACCGTTTGTTTCTATTGTAGAATTGCCATTCACAATTGATTGTATGCTGAAAACAATATGTTCAATTGTTATCCTATCGTAAAGATCTACAGTATCAAGCATTCATATCACTGTATTTGCACATAAGATTGTATGGTATTTTCAATGTAATTTTTATTAGGGTACAAGCTAGCCGTAAAATATAGAAGTTGTGGGGGAATTCGGAACATGGAACTGTAAGTCTTTCAATTTCTTAGGAAGTACCCGCATTATTTCCGACTTATTGAGGGTTTGCAAGTTCGACATTGTAGCGCTGCAGGAGGTTTGCCGGAAAGGATCGACGATACATACGTAAAAAGATGGTTATACCATTTTCAATCTATGCACATTCAAAATATCGTTCAAGCTGGATTTATGTGCAAAAGTGGTCAACTTTTTTGGACGGCTCAGAACGAGTGAAATTCTAAGCGTGTTCGAAGACAAGCCAATATCAAAATCAACTATTTATCTGTATTTTGAAGGATTGTCGTGATGGTAAAGAACCGGAAAATAAAAAGAAATGCGACCGCCCAACAAAATTGAGTGCCAGAAGAACTAAAAAATTCTAGTGAAGTGGTGAAATCAATACGCAAATTAGCACGAATATTTCATGTTTCAATCAGAATGAAAAAAAAATAAAAATCGCAATTTGTCGCAAACATTTTACGAATGAAAAGTGCATTATTTTAGATGATGAATCATAGTTCTCGTTTTCGCACCATGTATTGAGTGGCAATGATGGCTTTTATACTGCCAACATTAAAACAACACCAGACAATGTTGAATATACCAGCAAATCGAAATAAGAGCCAAAGGTTGGCAGCCATGTCATCAAAGGATGTCTCGGCGCCATTGATTCGCTCAAACAAGGCCAAAGCGATCAATGCTGACGTTTATATTAGCCAATGCTTGCCGAAATTGAAGCAATTCATAAAAAATATCACGCTCACGACCAAATCCTGTTTTGGCCAGATCTTGCAAGCTGTCATTATGCGAATAAAGAATTGCATTGGCAACCCTAATGAAAATCACATTGAAAATACGATACAATCCATTGTAAAATGCAGCAAAATGAATGATTGATACTATAGATTCTATAGTTCTCAACGATCAGATAACAATGACACTTATGATTTTTAACCATTTAATCTATTGTGGTTGGCAATTTTACAATAGAAATGGACGGTTGTTATGCATCTTAACAATGAAAATTTTATTTTTTCTCGAATAAATTCAAATAAAAACTATTCATTTTATGGTTTTTATACCATCAACATTTTGGCTACAATAGACTTTATTGTCAATATATTATGTTGACATTAGAGTCATTTTAATGGAACTATACAAGAACAGTACGGTTTATTCTTCAACTACAAAAGCAATTATAATTTTATGGATTTGTATGGTAATCATATTGTTATTTTTTATTCGGGAAATTGGACAAAAAATACCATTTGCACTGAAAAACGACAATCCACCGAACGTGCTTCAGGCTCGTCCAATCAAAAATTTCTGGGAAGTACTCAAGCGTATGGTGAAGATCAAAATGAGAACAATTGGTTGATCGATTCAAGCAAAAGATAAAATAAATCGACATAGACACCGTCCAGAACCTGATTCAACATGCTCGTCGCACACTGCGAAAAATCGAAGATAATGGTCCATTGAGTGTACTATCAATGTATTTTTCAACAGTTCATAAATAGAATAAAATACTCTGAGAAGGATTTTAACATTCGATTGTTTGATTTTAAATGGCCTGCTTTTAATTTCTTCTCAGGACTTACTCGGTTACATATGTTATGGAGGAGAAGAATGAACCACGAGCCGGCGCAACACCATGGCGAACCCAGTATCCAGAAAGTCGCTAAAGCTAGAAAGGTACAATGGGCGGGACACGTTGTAAGAATGCCAGACAAAAATCCGCAAAAATAGGTGGTTAGACCAAGTGGAGCAAGATTTAGGAAGTGTAGGACGCTCGAGAAACTGGAGGCAAGCAGCCCTAAGCCGAGTTTTTTGGCGAAACATTGTGGCGCAGGTGCGGTCCTGCAGGGACATTGGACAAGTAAAACAAAAGAGAGTAACGTTAATCTTCATTGCACTCACTTACTAAACCTGTGCTACTTTATTCTACTTGCGAAGAAAAATCTTTGGACTAAGAATGGCATTGAACGCGATATAGAATTTTCTTTAGGAATCATCATCCGCTTGAACAAATTCGGCTTGAATGAATTTCGAAGGCAATTATATCTATTTTAATTTGAGTTACCATATATCCAGAGTGGCCACAATCTTAATTTAAAAATTCCCGCATTTTTCCCGCATTTTTGCCTAATTTTCCCGACTGGTTAATAAGTTGATGTAAATTGGATTAAAAGCTATTTCTTAAGTTTCTGAGGAAATGGTTAGATCTGAAATAATGACTTGTTTCATTCAGACAAAATGACGGATAGCAGCCGCAAATCGGGCTTCTTGAGTATTCCGTAACCATCTCTGGTCTTTCATTTTGCAAACGAGAACAAAGATCGCTCTATATAGATAATTGGTTTTCAGGTTTCTAGAAGCATAAACATCGAAGAAAAATCGTAAAGCATTCGAGGATTTCGAGTACAAAATAATGCACGTGCGTTGCATGCATATTTTATCAAGGATTTCGTGATTTCAACGTCGTTGACAGTTCGTAGATAATTCTCTGAGCTACCAAACTCTTTTCTGTTTGGTTTTCCACCAGATACTTTTAATTTATTAAAATTCCTCGCTCCATCATCACATTTGCGACAGGATGAGCACCTTTTTAACAAATGTTTTCAAATTTGGCAGCTCCTTCTAGGAATGACCAATCAGTTCTAGCCAATTTTTTTTTTCCAAACGCTGTTCTTTTCTTCGAATTCCGGCAAGCTGCTCAAATTCTTTTTTCACTTTGTGAGCAACTCAGATAGTGACTTTGTGAGCACTAAGATAGTATTTATCTACGTTTCAGATACAGTTCCAGACGTTTTTTTTAGCTATATACGTGAAGTGAGTTATAACATCAGGTGACGTAAGGCGTTAAAGGGTATGTCAAAGGATATTTGTTGAGTAGCTCCTTCAAAAAGCCACAGCAAAAAGGTCGTTGTCGGAAATTTCTGGAACTTTTCTCGCTTTTTTGATTGCCGATTTAGAGGCAAACCCGATTTCCACAGTAAGGGCTGACAGATGCTTGCTCTCAGTCAATTCTATTTCAATGACCGATTTTGCTTTGACTGTCAGACGATCGGGGTTAACAGTTGTCTCCATAGCGGCTCTAAGTAGTCCCTTCAAATCGTCAAAAGAAACGGAGCTACAGGAGATCTGGTATTCCCTGAGAAACGACTCGACCATGGCTGCTGACCTGATGACAACATTCAGCTTTGGTACCAGCATCTTATCGTCTACCACATCATCCACAACAACAAACACTTTTAATCGGAATACCGACGAAAATCTCCGTTTGAAATTCGGTTGACTTTAAGCTGACTGACACAATAGGTTTCTGTCCACTGCAGTAACAAATATTTGTCTATTATACAAGTGGACTGAGATTTAATGGTATTTTAAAAATGACAACAATGTTACCACCCCAGGTTGGCGGAACTCGTGTAGCATATAAAATGAAAAATATTGTTAAAAGCTTGCAAAGACAATCATTGCACTAACATTTACAGTAATGCATGCAATGGCGATGCTTCTGTCATAAGGATCATCCAAGGAGTTCCAGTCAAGTACCTGTCGCAGCAGTTTAGACAGATCTTCTAAAAGCGGTACGTTTTGAAAAAGGCTGAACAAAGTCAGCAGAAAATGATCCACATGCCAATATGTTTATCTTATCCCCTCCTTGAAGGAATTGTGTACGACGTGCCAGCTGCAGCTACCGATGTTGAGGGCTGCAAAACTAGGGCTGGCTCGTAGATCCCTGATTTTCCCAGCCAATTCTTTGAATGCCTTCCAGTTAACAGCCGGGCCATCCATGGAGCACTGAGCTATCTTCGTCAGCAATGCTGAATTTGCAGAAAAACACTGTTTCATTCCGTTACTGAGATCGTTGGATCGAGTAGATGGCAAAAACGCTACTCAAATCATCAATTTGAAAAAGGTGTGAGCATGGTACCTGCCATATGAAAAAAATCCCGATGGATTTTGAAATTCCCGACTTTTTCCCTGAATATTTGCGGATTTTCCCGACTCTGTGGCCACCCTGTATATCGTGAAATTCTAAAGCATGTTTATCCTCCTTAGTTCATTCTAGGTAACTAAGGGTTTTTTCAACGATTTTAAAACAGGATTTCAATGTAATTTAAGTAAATACAAGAGCAGGAAAATGATATCGAAATAAATCAATGGGATAATTCTAAGATAACACAAAACTTTAAATAATTTAGAAATAGTTACAGAGAGGATTCCATTTTTCAATTTTTAAAGTAAGCATAAAAGCAGTTTGTGAAACTTTGACCGATGGACATCAAACCCTAGAAGAATAAGATGCTTTCATAGGATTTTTCTGAAATGAATTAAAGCGTGAATTAATCGAATTGTAAATAGAGTCCACCCTTTTGTGAGTGTTTTCTCAGCGTCGTGAATACAGCTGACGTATTTGTTTGTTTACATTTTGTTACTCCTTGCTCCTCTATCTATTACAATTCAAAATTACAGAATTACACGCTAACTGTATGAAAGTGTCTTTTTTCTAAAGCCCCAAACTCCCAGATGAATGTACCTATTGTCGACAGCCTCTACTTTATTCGGCTATTTTTCCATTTGAACTACCAGTGGAAACAATGTTCTATTGTAGGCAATACGAAACCAGCAGTCAGCAAATCATTTTAGAGTTCGTATGCTATATTTCGACAATAATATAGCATCATTTTGAATGGATCACTATTTGAAAGGTTAAAAAATTCCAACAGAAAAATGAAGAATTAGAGGTTTAAAAATGTTTGCCAAGAATAGTCAACCTAGCCGAAGCAAAATTATCCCTTATGTCAGGAATATTTGATTACAATACATAAGATTATTTAAGTCCAGTCCATGAAAATAACCCAATTCCAATTAAAAACATTTGAATGGAATAACACTTGGAGTGAAATACATCGCCGGTAAAATCCCCTATCGGCGCACAACCCTACCCAAAACATCGCCGTCTCGCTTGGTTGCGAAATATTCCGAATCTAAGTTTTCCTCCGACCGAGAGCATGCTCGATTGGCGTTCAATTTATCATCTGACGTTATGGGAATCGGTTCGCCCATGATCGTTCTCCGCTGATTTATGAACGAGTCATCCGTGACTGGGAACCGACCGACGACTAAAGGGGGTGTCCCTTCAGTTCCGTCGCCTTTTGAAGCTAAGGAAAAATAAACTTCCCCTGTGGGTACTCACATTGACTAAATTCTCCCGCCGGACATCGTCGGTGACATCCTTCTTGGCAACTCGCTTACGCCAGTCATCTTCGCCGCTCTTCTGCAGGGCCGCCAGCCGTTCGGCGATCGAGACACTCTTCACCATCGATTCCTGATCCGGGCGCATCTCTTCGGTTAGGCAGCGTCTCAATCCGATAAAACCAGGTGGCACCGGGTAGTGCTGCTGCTGTTGAGGTGACGGATGATCTCCTGCTCCCACTCCTCCTCCGGTCTTCGATTGGCTCAGGAAACCACCACTCCTTTGGTCATTGGAACCACCGTAGCTCAGAGGATCATTTCCGCCGACACCAACGCCAACCGGGCCGACCCCACCGCTGAATGGTTTCGCCGTGTTGTGATAGATGATGGCCGACGCCGGAATGAAGGTGGCAAGCTCCGACTGGCTCTTGCTCTTCACCAGTTGCTGTTTGTAGCTGGGGAAGAAAATAGGAAAGATGGAACAGTTTAACGATATGTTGCTTTTTCTGGCCAGGTGGGGTGGGAAAATCAATTTCGGGGAGAAATCGTATAAAAACGGAACATAAACGGAAGAAAACAGCTTGATAAAATTCAATTTACTTCTTTCCCGAGAGGAAAAGGGTACGGATGCGGAAGATTCCTTAGCCCGTACCGAAGCGGTGGATTGTGATCGGAATAGACGGTCTCCATGGTGCGGGACATAAAGTTTTAATTAAGTGGATCTTGTGGATCATTTTCTTTCATTCGAAACGCGAGTGTGTATATATATATATATATGTGTGTGTGTGTCATATAACATTTTATCGTTTTCAAAGGTATAATTGAATTATTGAAAGAAAGTAAACTGAGTTTAAGGTGATGAAAAACATGCAAACTTGTTCATTTGGGATTTTGCTTCACCGGTCGGTAAATTTTAATTCCTTCTGCTGCGGATACCAAACACATCGGTTAATTGAAATTCAAATCACGACAATTGTCAACTCGAAATGGCACGTTCCATTGTATGACCTGGTGAGAGCCAATCTATATATTCAGACGCCACCAGAGAGTTGCGGAAAGGTAGTGGAAAGTGTAGAGTGGCAGAATTCAACCAACCAACCAACCATACATTGTTGAGTTAAATCTGGGGATTGAGTGAACGCCACGGACGACATTATTTAGGGATGACCGAGAGAAAGAGAAAGAGTGCTTGCCAGCCGACCACAACAGCTTAGGTAGGAAACGATGACTACGGATTTCGTGTTCCGGTTCGTGTTCATTTGTGGCAAGAAAGTACAATCAGAAAAGGGCAAGTGTGAAACTCAATTAGCTAGGTTTCACTTTGTCAGCTTTTTGGAGGTATGGACCTATTTTTTTTTTATTTAATCCGAAGTGGTTGAGAAGTTCCTGAAGGTATGTCGGATTAAAATAAATGCAACATCTCGACCATGCACAGCGCAATCCGTGTTGGGTACTTATTTGAGTTTGAATTAATCTTCAAGGTATCTCATAACACAGTCAGTGACAATCCCGTCAGCGACGAACATGAGAATTTTTTGAACAAATGCAGTTCCAAAAAGAAAATGAAAATGATTTGGGTCATGCATTTATGAAAACAGGTGCAGATATCGAAAGCTCTAAATTCAAACATATAGAAGTGGAATCTATGACATTTGGTCAAAAAATCTTGAAAAACTGACAACAATTGAGGCTGGTGTGGTGAAATTCGTTTAAACGCACTTGTAGTTTTATTAATCAAATCGAATTCACAGTTCAAAAATCACGAGTAATTGGCACCCCATTTTACTAAAATTGAAAAATTATACATTGTAAATAACAATATTGAATATCGGCTCCGTAAAGTGTTACACACGCCTGAGCCTAACAAATAAACGAACCAATTAAAAAAAAAAAACAGTTCAAAAATCAACAATAAACAATACTTCGTTTGCTTTCCGTTTTTCTGAATTGTTTCGAAAATTCTGTTCGACATTGATTTCACCAGTTTCTGCAGAGTTTTATCAGGTATCAAGCTCCAGGCTTCTCTTACGGCTGACTGAAGTTCACGAACTGTTTTAAACTGCCTTCCGCCTTTGTTAACCTGTCGTGCCAGGATGCCCCACAAGTTCTCGATAGGATTTAGATCCGGACTACGAGCTGGCCAATCCAGAAGACTGATGTCTCGTTCAGAAAACCATTTCAAAGATTGCTTGCTGACATGAATTGCTGCATTATCCTGTTGAAATACGAAATTTTCCAGCATAACGTCTTCAGTAAACGGGATCAAAACATCTTCCAGAAGCTCCAAGTACTTTTCCGAATTCATCCTGGTCGAAATGGTGGCAATAGGGGTCTTTCCATGGATCGAAAAAGCGGCCCAAGACATTAGAGTGCCACCTCCAAAGTTCCTGCTCAACTTAACCTGCGGAGATTTCCTCAAATCGTGCCAATAATATGCGGTGCAGTCTGGGCCATCCAAATTGAATTTCTTCTCGTCAGAAAAACATATATTGTCCCATTCCGTAGTCCACGACATGTATTTTTTTTAGCGAAATTCAATCTAGCGTTAATGTGAGCCGGTTGAAGATTGGGTTTTTTTTTTGCTTTTTTGTGTACTTTAAGTGGCCACATCCATGTAGAATCTGCCGTACACGCCTCTTAGAAATGGAAAGCCCCATTTATTGCTTGATTTGCGCAGCAGAGAAGTTTCCAGAGTCACCCATTTGTATAATTTGGTTCCGGACACGATTGATAATCTTCGAATTTCCCGTTGTTTTCTTTTTTACGCCATACTTCTTGCCTTTTATCAGCAGGTTCCTGATTGCTGCTTCCGATCTGTGGATCACACGTGCAATTTCGCGATTCCTCTCACCGCGACTTTTGAGTTCTCGAACCATTTTGCCGAAAACAAGCAACAACTACCGCGCAACGCAAATTTAAACTCGTATTTATGGCGGACGAGGGCTATACAGTGTAAATATGACAGATTCGCAAGATAACAGTAGCATAGGTACGGTCAATGCGGCTTTACGTTAGTGTGCGTTTAAACGAATTTCCCCTCTAAAATCACCTCTTTTTGATTTTTTCAGAGATCACAATGAACTTCCGTTCAAATTGTGTTCTCAAAAACGTAACTACTGATAGGCTTTAGTAAACTGTATTTGACTTTTTGTTCCGATCTTTTGTATTGGAAATAAACTCAAAAATGACCTTGCGCTTAAACGAATTTCACCCACTGTAGTAGATCCATAAAAGAGTGATCGTGGATTTGGACCACTTGAAACGAGATGAGGTTAAACATATTTTTCATAAATGGAATGAACTCACCAAGTTCTACAATTCCATGGAATTTTACCCCTTCTTCTTCCCTTGGAAAATCTTGAGCTCTGTGGGGAGATGCTTCGAGCTGCGGATGCATCAGTTCCAACATTAAAAAAAATACAAAAAACTTCTGCATCTGTTTCTACTTCTTATGCGGCCACACATTTTTCAATTCTCTGTGACTTTCGGAATATTCTTCGGTTTTACTGTACGATTTTTGAATAAAGTAGTTTTAGTGCAGTCTTTTTCAAGATTGAACCCATTTAATAGGTAGAGTTTTTGACCACGAAACAACTCTGACCAAATAATAAGGGTTTGTCTTCATAAATTTGTTAAATTTTACAAACGTCGAAAACTGATAAATTTAATAAGTCTTCCATCGAAAACGGAATGATTATAAATAACCACTAGAGTCACTTAAATTATTGATGTACGTTTATTCTAGAAAAAAGAATGAGATTTCAAAAACATGCAACAAAAGATATCGTTCAAGAAAATAAAAATTAAATATCCTATCTTTGAGTTGTTGTCTAAAAAAAACCTGTACCACTAAAATTTCGAAGCGGAATTTGAAAATTTGGTTTGAGAAAAACAAAAACTACAAAGGACAGCCCAATGGTTTATTAATGTTATTGATGCTATTAATTAATGTTATTATTTTTGATGAGCCTGTATTAGAAAAGAGGCGACATTGATCGATTGGAACAAGAGATTATCTGTAAAAGCCTTGCAAAAAGCCATTCCAATCAAGCAGGAGACCTGCCAAATGCATGACATGTCACCTCTTTCCTAATTTAATTATTTTGTGCTGGCAAATAGACTCTGTACTTGAAATTGTGGTGGCCGAATTGAAAAGGGCCGATAGTCGTCTGCGAAGGAACGTCACGCCGAACGGTGCGACACGCACGAAAATCAAACTGAGATTTCCGGCAGAAACACGATGAAACACGCCAAGAGCGCACTGCGGTCAGACGTAGAATGATGACGATGTGAGTGTCGCTCTTCTCATGTTATGCCCTATACGACGACAAAGCACAATCTTTGAATATAGGGAAGATGTACCTATATTAATTCTATCATTTGCCAATTATTCATCCTGAAAAAAAAAAAGATACACAGGAGAGGGTTTATTTGGTAGTGGTGGTGGTGGTTTATAAATAAGAAAAAAATATAAAGATCCTTCAACTGCCCAATTGTTTGATTCATCTTAGGATGAATATAGGAAAAGAGATTAAATGGGGGGTTCATACTAGGTTTTCAAAAAGTTTTGAAAGTGGAAATGAAAATACATTTTTTTTTGGAAATCACTTTTATTGCTCAGTATAGTCTCCCATAAGATCAATACACTTGGTCCAACGATGTTCCAACTTTGTTGTCCCATCATGGAAGTGACTTTCTGGAAGGCCTGCAAAATACTCCTTTACGACGGCTCTTCGTTTGATAAAAAATGCTTTCCACGAAGGGATTTTATGAGGTGTGAGAACAGCCAAAAGTCAGAGGAAGCTAAATCTGGCGAAAAGGGTGGATGCTGCAACAAATCGCACCTCAATTCACTGATTTTCACGAAGGGGTTTTTTGAGCTGTGTGAGCAAGTGCATTGTCTTGATGAAAAATGATTTTTTTTCTTCTGCAAACCGGGTCTTTTTCACAAATTTTTTCATCCAACAGGTCCAAATGTCACAGTAATAATCAAAAGTGATTGTCTAACCGTTTTGGAGATAATCTATCAATAAAATTCCGTTTGCATCTCAAAAAACTGACGCTAACACCTTCTTGGCCGATTTCTGGACACGAACTCTCTTCTTAGCAGAAGTGCCTGGTTCACACCACTCTTTAGCCTCTTGATTTGATTCAAGATCATGGTGGTAGACCCAAGTCTCATCCATAGTGATGGATAGATGCAGAAAATGCTGTTTATCCTTTCTAAATCGCTCCAAATGTTGCTCAGAAAGTTGCATTCGAAATGTTAGCAAATGTTGTTGTTAGTTGTTAGTTGTTAGCAAATCAGTTTTTTGACAACCAAAACTTCAGCCAAAATATGCCATGTTGTTCTATGTGAGATGCCTATGGTGTCAGTTATTACATCCAATTGTCAATTGTCAAAAATCTTCCAAAACCATAACCTGTATTTTCGCTGTGATTTCTGGAGTTGATGCACTTTTTGGACGTCCTGAGCGTGGATAGTCTTCAACGCTTGAACGGCCACGCTTAAACTCCAAAAACCCATCGGTGAACGGTTGGAAATGAAGGAGAAGACTCCTTTAATACTTTCATCATCTTTGCATGGATCTCAGTAGCCAATAAATCTTCCAAAACAAAGCATTTAATAACTGCACGATATTCGGATTTTTCCATCGTTAAAAATACACTGACTCCTCAACTTCAAATGGCTTGTAGACATAGAATGAATTTACAGATCGAAAAGAAATTTTGAGTACGTTCTTATGAAAGATGAAATATCAAAACGGCGTAGAAACTTTGGTTTTTATACTGCTCCATAGATGTCGCTTTCAAATCGACCGAAACGTAGTTTGCTTGTGCCCTTTAACAAAATGCATTCAGGAATCGGATGATTGTCTTATGGTAGGATTCAAATGACGATCATCCGTTTTTCATAAGACTATAATCCAAATTCAATATGCTGTTTGTTTTAAAACTAAACGCCCAGATGATTGCAATTTAAGAATGGCGTAAATATCCCAAGAAATGAGTTTCGTGTATACAGCTCCAATAATTTTACATTTCTTTAATTGTGGGAACGCCAAAAATCGATGTGCCGGAAGAAATCGATCGTGAAATGACTGAGTTATTATTTTTTTTTTAAATTGGAAATATCTTCCCATCATCATGGGATTCCAGTAGTGGACAGCAATTTCTGCTAGAACCAAAGTCACATCTCAGTCACATCAGAGAAAGTGTCGATTGGTCCGATGGCGTTCGGTAGGCTGTGAAATTGAATAGAAGTAGAATTGGAACATAGACTATTGCGCATATTTCGGTTGACAGTACCCACCCGACGCTTGCTTTGAGACTTGCGATCCGTCAACAAAGTTTCTCTGAACTTTTTAAAAATACGCCACACGGTATTTCGGGGGAAAACCCAACACTTTAGCAAGTTTTGGCCCAGACCACGAAGGGTTTTGCAAATGATTGCGCACAACTATTTTTCTTCCTTCTTCTTCCATTTTGTATTTCTCTGTAACACGTTCCAACTGGACCGCAAAAAAAAACTTCTGATGTTGTTACTGTTATAGGGAACACAAAGATGTCATAGTTTCCAAATCCGACCAAATCCGTCGCTGTATCCAAATCCGACCACTAGGGTCGTGTGTATCAAAAAATGTTTGTTCCAATACTAAATGGGCCACACCTTAGTTTGAAATTGAGCGTACACATTTAGTTTTTTTTACTGAGGTCGGTGAATTTGTACTGAGTTTTCAAACAGCTGAAAAAGTCAGTAAACTTTGAATCATCTGCACATGAAACGTAAGGAACTTTATAAAAAAGTCATATTTTTCTATCAATAAATAATGTTGGAATGAAGCATTCAGAGTACATTTCGAAAAATTTATGGTTTCTACAATTTTTAAGAATTGTTTTTAAGTTTACCAAACTTTTCAGCTGTTTGACATTTTACCGAACAGATTGAGTATTTAAAGCAGTATTTCGAAGCAAGCACACAATCCTTTTTCACACATCCCCATGCGGGGTAGATCAAGGCATGAACGGATCCGCCACTTTGACTAGCAAAAAAATGCGCGCCTGATCGTGCTCTCAACGGTTCTAGCGATGAGAAATTTCTGTTTTACTCTTCCTGAACACTATATGTGATAGAAATAAATTTCCAATTATAGCAAAACTAGCAACTGATCGTATAATGAATGAATCGGACTGTAACAGTGTGGATGTTTTCTCGGTGCCTATTTGTATCCGCTGAATCGCTCACTTCTTTAAATTATACCTTAAACATGATTTAACATTGCAAATAATGATCTAACATGATGTTCAGTCATCAAATGCAGCAGAAAAACATTAAGTGCCATTTTAAGCCAAATGTCTGCTCTGATCATTCCACCTGATTGCATTCACTGAGTCAAATTAATCTCGTTTGGTTCAAATTGATTCAAATTGCTTGCGTTCAGTGGCAACGCATTCATTCAGAATAAGGTCTCTGTTTCGTATGATTCTGTTTTATTCGTTTATTCTTTCTACGGTTTCCGTTTCCGGATTAAATAGGATAATGTGAGGATTTGTATTTTATATCGGTGGTGCTCAGGCGAGTGAATGAATTTTCCCATGCTTGCCAGCAATTATATGTTCTCTAAACATTAACTTTAACTTATATCAACTGAGTAACTTTATTTGAATAAAAAGCTTATTAAATGTTTCAAAAGCAACTTTAAACATACAAAAGTATTTATGTAATTTAGAGAAGTAATATTAGATATAATATTGTTATATACATAAATTGGCAGCTGTCAGCTCCATACTCGATAAGTATATGGTTCGGAGAACTTATTTTATGCTTTTTATTTGTTGTTTTATCAACAACTATCAGACAGACATATTTGGCCGAGTACATGGGAATAGGAGTTAATATTTTTGACGTAGGACTAGACCCCTGTAACTTTGGGTTGCGCGTAAGTGTATCTGCTTACGGACCCACAATTCGTTTTTGGCCCTTCATACAGGAACATGATGAAACATTAACCACAGTATAACCTTGATCAAATCATTTAATTAAAACAGTCTCGTGTTATAGTTGCCTTGCTACATTAGATGGTAGTTCACATAATCATCATCATCAATATCTCAGTCGTTTCTCCAAACATTTTCAAAATATTTTCCCCGATTGATCGGAAATATTTCTACTCGTCCTTTTCAATATTGAAAACTATTGAGTTTCTACATTGAACTATTGAAAATAACACAAATATAAGTTGATGTCTTATAATTTCGTTTTGCGGAATAAATTTACTAAATGCCAAGTATTTCCCTACAACAGACTTCATATGTAGGTAAGAGAGATCTCATATGCAGCAGTGAACGATATAAAAGGGATACACTTTTGCTTTATTCACTTGGCAGCCTTGGAGATGCTCAGAGTGGCAATGAGCCAGTATTGAATTGGCAGCTGGCGGTGACAAGTACCCTGGAAGGCAAGGTAGCTGACGGCTGTATCGCCTTTGGCTAGGCAGCCGTTACTAGGCAGCCATTGGTTATGCAGTAGGTTAACCAAGTTCCGGAATGTTTGGAGGTTCAGATCTTTCGGCACAAAATCGACATCATTCGCCTAATACTTCAGCAGGTTCTTCGTGCAGTGGCATGATGCCAAATCCGGCCAGAAGATCGTCGGACCGTCGTAAGCCTTCATAAAAGGTAGAAACCGCTTTTAGAGACACTCTTACAAACCTGTCCATTCATGGTGCTTGCGATGCTAAAGGTGTACTCCGCTTTCCGCAAGTACAAATCGCTTGCCAAATTAAGAACATCATGGAACATCACACTTATCCTTGGCAGTCACATACAGGTTTCCTGAAATCTGGTTGATATCCGCCTTCACATATGTCTCTTCATCCATTACGCGACAGTGTAGTTTCGTTAACTTCTGGTCGTACAACTTCCGGGCACGGCTTTTTGCGACCGTATTCTGTTTCTCATCACGGTTTGGGGACTTCTGAACATTAAACGGATGTAGTCCAGCTCGAGTTTTGGTATTCTGCACGAAAGTCTAGCTCACATGCAACTTTTTAGCCGCATCTCGAACTGAGGCGTTCGGTTTCTGTTTAAAGGCGGATCTTCGCTTCCGATCAACAATCAGACGTTTTTCAAACCGTTTTATGATACCAGACACCGTGGAATTCGCAATTCCCAACTTTCAAAAGGACCACCCCAGTTAACACCTAGACCAAAAATTAGATATTTTTTAAATTATATCTTGATGGCCTGATGGCTTTCGAGTTATCAATTTTCGTAGCGAAATTTGGCCAATCATACCATAGTGCAAAGGGGAATATAACAACAGATCATATCGTCCTTAGGTATCGTTCCATGTAAGAACACTCCCAACGCCCCTTCCCAACAGCCAACACGACCTGAAGCAATCGATAAATAAAAATCAAATAACCATGATTCAAGGTGCAGTGTAACGAGCCGACGGACGTTTACAGTCAGTCCAATGATTCCGAAAGCGATTATGCTGATGAGCATGATACTATCTCCTTCGAAGCTGCCTTTTTATTGTGCTCTCCCGGCTGCCTCCCGCTTTCGCAATGACACAAATCATTCGAATGAATTATGAAAGGTTATGCCGAATGACTATGAGGAAGCTCGGAAAAGTGCTTATCCAATCGCTTTCTTCTGCCGTGTGCCATTTTCCTCCTATTGATGATCATAGCTGCACGATCTAATATGCTCTTGTTCGTGACGTAGTCGAGAGACGGTGGAATGTGAGTCTACATTATTTGGCGGATCCCAAGTGTGTACTCCTTTCTTTGACCACCAAACAAAGGCGATTCGTCGGATGAAGTCGAAATTGCTGACGATGATGGCTTAGGTATCATCGGTCTTCGGTGAAGCCATCGATAGCAATCTTCCGAACGTGGTCCGTTTTTCTTTATTTGCCTTCTGAAAGGGTCGTCCAATTGCTTTTGGCTTTGGGCTTTTGATGTGCGCCATGGATGGTTCTCCACTCCATTCCTCCCCCGCTTCAGTAACAAAGCAATGCAATAACTCTATGATTGTGTACAGTTGTCAATGGATGGGCGGGAATGTGTTCAAGAAGTTGATGGGGATGATTGGATTTGAATGACCCAGAAAATGAAGCAATAATAACATATAATCATCCTAGCCATAGGGATAGGAACCTCGGAATTGACACGGGGATTTTATCCAGCATTCGGAAAGAGCTCTCACCACGGGTGAATGGGGCCGTGATTGTACGATAAACTGGAATGCGATGAGGGTACGGTATGATAGACAAATTGTCTTCTAAACTCGATTAATTCAGCATTAGATTCGAATAGAATAAACGAGTATCAGTGAAAATTCCTACCGCCCCATCATACCACGTTTCCTGTCCCGGATTCACTTTCATCCATCCAATCCGGATGAAAGTGAAACCACACATTGTCGTTAACCCAACTGGCCTTCCAAACGATCAGAGGGCGCTGCTAGCAGGTAGACGAACACTTGGCGCATTAAACCTCCCGGTAATGAGAAGAAACGCACCATAAACACACGAGGCAGGCAAAGGCAGCGAAGAGTGCAATTCCCCGCCGTATTTTGAACCGGCCTTCTGCACACACACACACACACTTCACCTATATCATTTGAATTCATTGCCATTTGCGGCACGTTCTCCGGATATAGAGACCGAACGGACGGATCGGGTGCCTCTGATGGGCAACTTGGAAATCTGCAGCCAGTTAGGCGACTGGTTATTATTACAGGCAACGACAACGACGACGATGACGACGCGCCGTTCGGTCGTATCGTAGCAAAATTAATGGCCAAAGTAAAAGAATGAAAGTGAAAACCGAAAGTGGTTCACCAGCTCTCTTGGGCAACCGTAACAACATTGATACCTTTTCCAGCAGCGACACACCAAAGGGACACCGACTGACAGCCGACCACACCATTATAATGGTTCTTCGGCGTGAAACGTGTTTGATTTCAAATAACGGTAGCGGAGCGTGATTACTTTGTTAATGTCCATCGTTGATCCCTCGGCTATTTTTTTCCCCGCTGCCGGATTGGGATGATGGGAACGCACATGATGCAGCACTGTTAATCGTCAGCCAGGTACCAGCAAAACGTGATCCAGGTGGCTTACCGTGGATGCTATAAATCATTCCCCAATTTAAATTAAGTCCCACGTTGCAGTAATTCCATACATATGAGTGGAGACAACTTCCGGTCTATCTTGCCAACACAAATCATGCTAATACATGGTAATCCGCATGCAGAAGAAGAAAGCCGCTCACTCGAAATGAACGTACAATTCTTCTACGCTATCCATTATCATGGGTCGTAATTATTAAGCTTCCAGCGCCATAAACAATCGCTCCCTGATTGCTGTGTTGGGCTAGGCGAATAGGGTGTTCCCGAGTTCCTTCAAATTCCACCATCACGGACCATGTCTCGGTGGTCATATTTTGTCGGCTTACTGGCTGAATGCCAGCGCCGCGGACCGTTTTCTTGGAATGCCGTGTTTATGACACTTTATGGGTTGTGGTTTGTTTTATGTGTGGGAAACCACTGCCACTGTCGGCGGATGGCGGTGGTGCGAGCGAGACAACCGCGTAAATAATTATGATAATTACATAATTTATACTAGGACGTGTGTGCGGTCGGTGGTGGTCGTACAGCCGGAAGCCTGGGTGGCATCCGAGCGAAGTAGCGAGATTAAAATGAATGTATTTGCTTTTGGACTTACATGAATACATCTCACAGTAAGGTCTCGCACTGCACGGTGGGTGGTGCCATCCACCCAAGACGATTTCCTCGGCTGTCTTCAATGCAATTTTGATGTTTTTCATAATTCAAAATGCAGTGCAAACGCGAAATTGAGTAAGGTGGATGGCATCAACATGTAGTAGGAGACCTGACTGTACATATGCTGGAAAACTATTTCTTTTTCGCCCGATAAGAACATTGGTTTAATGGGGCGAGCATAAGAAGGTGCAATTATCAACAGTGAAGTTAGTTGACTGTAAACTTCGAAGATGTATTCCTATAATGGTGTTTGATTTTCACACTCGACTGGGATTGTATTACATTTTACCGTACCAGTGTCGGACAGAAGAATATCGGTATTAATTTCTGAAGTCTTGGCTGCTCATAGGCAAATAATTAAGGAGCCATCGGTTTTATTTTACGTTTGATCATTATATTCCGTATGAAGTTTGAATTTCATGTTTTTGGAGACTTCTCCATAGGCGCTAGCAATCAGCAAAAGGCACCCTCAATATTGAATACTCTTCAAATGTCGTATATTGAATACAGGGTGGCAACGGTTGATTGTCAGTAAATAAATATCGATAAAAACACAACGAATGGCGCAGACGAAATAGGCCCGATTGTGGATGGATAAGCATTTTTTAGGGAAATTTAAAGGAATTTCCTAGTTATAGCTTAAAAAAAAGTTTTAATTTTTAATTTTTAAAAAGTGACCGTGTTAATTTTCTTAGTTTTCCAATAACAATCGTAAGCGATCAGGTTCTCCGAAACATGGCTCGACGAACGGGCCCTATCGAGGCACATCTTTGGTACCTGTTATGAAGTTATCCGAACTGACCGTAATCCTAGCAACAGTTCCAAGTTATCTGGAGGAGGAGTACTCATTGCTGAACATCGACGTTTCAAGGCACAGCTAATTGAGTATACATCCAGGGCCAGTATCGAACGAGTCTGGGTGCAAATCAAGCTAGTTGGATACTCGCTATTCCTTTGTGTGTTATATCTTCCACCGGACAAAACGCGTGATTTTGCGTTAATCGAATAGCATGCTGAATCACTATATGCAATGTCGTCTCAAGCTGATGCTGTGGACGAGATTATAGTGATATGGATTTTGGTACCCGGACCCGAATGCATCTCGATTCCACGCAGGGAAACTGAGATTGCTCGATAGCTATAACTGAAATCGTCTGCGGCAAATCAATTACAGGGTGCGGCAGAAAATGATGCGAAAATTTGTTCTATTCTTTCAAATCCCATTTTCAACTAATTCAAGCAATAATATCAACATTTTCGAGTGCAGTTATCTTTATAAAATCCTTTTAAACAAATTTATTTAATGTGTCCTACATATTTATGAATAACATCCTCGAGCCGACGCCGGAAGCCAGAGCATGCCTTTCGGACGTAGTCCTCCGACATTGACTGCCATGTGCGTGTTATGGTTGACTTCAGGGTTTTCACACTAGGGTGTGATGTTTTGCAGGCTCGTGCTTCAACATATGCCCAAATCGAATAATCCAACGGATTAAGATCTGGACTGCTAGGGGGCCACAAATCCTTCGGCCAAAACTACATGTTATCGTTCAATCATTGTTGGGTTTGATTGGACGTGTGACAAGGCGCTCCATCCTGCTTTAGGACAACGTTTTGGTCCTCGGAGAAGGTGGCCTTCACCCAGGGAAGCACTTGGTCCTTTAAAATACCGATATACACTTCGGTATTGATTTTAACTCCAGCATCAATGAAAACAGGCGGCATTTTCAAACCGTTGGACGCCACCAAGCCAAACATCATGACACCAGCCGGATGTTTGGTTTGAAGTTTGAATTTCACTTTTTCCGGAACTCAATTTTCTGCGGTGACAGCAGTGTTGGCCACAGCAGTGTTGCTGAAAAGCTTTTCGTCGGAGAACAGGATTATCATTTTTTCCTTCTTCAACAAGGAAAGCAATCTCTTGGAACGATTCACTCGTAGTTCCTTGACCCGGTCCGTAATTAAGTGGCGTTTCACTCTGGCTCTGGAAGATGCATGCAGGTCTTCTTTGATGATTCTCCGCATGGATTTCTCCGAAATATTGGCTTCCTTTGCAAGTTTTCTTATGGAACGCACCGGGTTGCGAGCAATTTTTGCACGGACCGATTTGATCACGTTCGGCGTGCGTGCAATGCGTGGACGTCCGCTTCCCAGCTTACGCTGCTTAGGACCATCCTGCAGGGACTTTATTATGCGGTAAACTGTTGCCAAATGGCACCCTACCACCTTTGCAATCTCTTTCGACTTCTTCTGGGCGAGCAACAAACTGGTGATCACTTCTTTCGCGAACATTTTGACGAATTTGCAATAAAACAAATAGAATGTTTGGATGCAGCACTTGAAAGTAAACATAAACAAATACACTTTCGACAGAAATTAGTCACTAGCTACACGAATTAACCCAATACTAAAGTTTGAACATTTTCGCATTATTTTCTGCCGCACCCTGTACGTTACCAACGAAAATGGCAAGCTTCTCGATCTTTGTTTTGTCAGCAACTCTGAACAGACACCAAGGATATCCGTTGCTCCTTCCGTTTTAGTTAAAACGTTTCCTCTGCATCCCGCTTTGCATCCCACGCTCGAGGTTGAGCGTCCGACGAATGCTCCTTACGTTCCCCAACGGATCCCGTCAGCTACGACTTCAAGAGAGCTGAATATGACAGCATTCTCGGCATTTTGTTGAGCATCGACTGGAATGTTACTCTTGATACCGACGATATCAACGTTGCAGTTCAGACCTTCTCCCATATCGTGAGCTATGCCATCGATCGTCATGTTCCTAAACAGGTTGCTCCGAAAATCCAGAAATCCACCGTGGCAGTTCGCTGCACTAGGAAAGCTCAAATCTTCAAAAAGAGCAGCATTCAGATGGTATTCTAAGCATGGGGGAATTTCACTGCGAATCAACAGCGAATACAAATGGATGTCTCGCCACAGTCGTGCCAATTATCTGATAAATGTGCAGGATAGGCTGAAATTAGATCCTAAGTCTTTCTGGAAACATGTCAACGATCAAAGGAAAGAATCTGGACTACCGTCAACGTTGACATACGGAGAACACACAGCATCGGATTCCGAGGAAATTTGCGAACTTTTCAAAGTAAAATTCAAGGGCGCGTTCTGCTCCGAGATATTGACACAGGGTCATATTTCGCTAGCAGCGAGTAATTTGCCGCTATCTAGTGATCCGTCAAACACCATCAATATTGATGATTCAATGATCCGTTCAGCTATTTCTAAAATCAAATCATCAACATCGGTCGGTCCGGATGGTATCCCTGCAGTTATTTTCAAAAAGTGCTGTGCTGGCATACTAGCACATCTGCGTCGCTTGTTCCAACTCTCTCTAGCAACTGGAACATTTCCCTCGCGCTGGAAATCGGCCTACACGTTTCCAGTTTTCAAAAAATGCGACAAGCACAACGCTGACAACTACAGAGGAATATCTGCCTTAAATGCTGTAGCGAAGCTATTTGAGTTGGTAGTTCTAGACCCAGCCTTCAATCATTGCAAGCAATATATAGCCGATACAAAGCACGGGTTCATGCCTAAGCGATCTACGACAACGAACCTTTTGACGTTCACAACATATGCGACAGATGTTATGTGTAAGGGCTTCCAAACGGATACAATTTATACTGACTTATCTTCAGCTTTCGATAAGATCAACCATCGAATTGCTTTAGCGAAACTTGAAAGACTGGGCTTTGGAGGCAGCGTTTTACGTTGGTTCCATTCGTACCGAACAGAACGACATCTAAGAGTCAGGATGGATGACTGCACATCTGGTGAGTTCCTTGCCACATACGGTATTCCACAAGGATATCATCTTGGACCCCTTGTCTTCATGTTGTACTTCAACGACGTAAATCTTTGTATGGAAGGCCCAAGGTTATCTTTTGCTGAT
>JAHHFK020002894.1:0-22921 GCA_024533555.2 Aedes koreicus
AACCACCACACGATAAACTTTACTTTGCTTCTCCATTTTGCAGTTTTTTTCTTCTTCTAGAACGATAAAGCCGCTGATTGTTTTTCGCGCACGGTTTTTTATTTCGTTTTAAGTGCGAAGATGGATAGAATAGGGCAAAGTGAAAACACACTTGAATGACATTTCTCGCTCCATTGAAAATTATGTGCGGACCATATCAGTCTCATTGGAAACGAACCTGTGTATTAAGTGACGGGTGTTAAAAATTATGTGCGGCAATTCAAAATCATACTGCCTCACATGATTTCGATTCGAAGCAAGAATTGACCGATTTAAGTGCCAATTTTAATAATAAAAATTATTGATTTATTTGCAGTGTACGTTAAAAACTCAATCGGCCCCTGCAGAGAAGGCCGAACTGGAAATCGCAGAGAGAACTTTTTTCTTCTCACAAGGCTACGGATAGGCCACACTCAGTTGACACATTCATACCTACTCGATTTTCATTAAGCATATCATTAACACGTAAACACGTATTTGTGAGCCAAAATTACCTGAACGAGCTCCAGTTTGATAGAATTACTAAGTTTTATAAACGATCGAAAGTACTTATCAACAAAGGAATGGAAATAAACGATACCAGATCAGAACTCCCAGCTTTCTCCAGTTGGAACGTTCGAGGATTTTGTAAGAAGAACACGAGAGACGTGATAAATGAAGAATTACTTAGCAGAAACATTCACATAGCGTGCTTGCCAGAAGTAACGCTGGAGGCTTCTTACTTATCAAGTACAGACTACGTTTGGCATGTATCTAAACAGAAAAGTAACAAATCAAGAGGATTAGCTATATAGCTATCAACAGAATAGATGATCACTTGGAAAATAAACTGCTCGCAAAAATCTCACTGCCTAAAAACTTGCATCGGGAATGCTAGATTTGGCAGAAATTGATGGGATATTTCATGTAAATTTAACTCAGATAACGCCTGCATCAAGTCTGTTGTAGGGAATATTGCCAACAATTTCGTTGTTTACACTTCCTTTGGCTTGCAATCAAACGAGAGAAATTTTACGCACTTGTTAAAATTAATTATTTTGTTTCTGTGAAATTTGACACTCAAAAAAAAAATTAACTTTAACGCGTAAAATTTCCCCTCGTGATCACGGACCATAAATTGATCTGGGGAAAAATTAATGTACTCAGAAAAAAAATAAAGAATTTTAACATGCGCGTAAAATTTCCCCTCGTTTAATCACAAGCCAAAGAAGGCGTAAACAACGAAATTGTTTGCAATCTTCCATGTACCATACAACAATGATTGCAATATTTCATACAACAGGCTATATTCAGGCGTAATCTGGCTTAAATTTACATGGAATAACCCATTATTTTTTGCCAACTCTGGTATTCGTTGGTGATATTGTTGCATGGCGTATGAAAGATTGCAAACAATTTCGTTGTTGACGCCTCCTTTGGTTTGGAATTAAACGAGGCAAAATTTTACGCGCCTGTTAAAATTCATAATTTTTTATGTGCATTAGATAAAGCAGAAAATTCAATGTTTCTTTTTATCGATGTAGCTAATATGTGTTTATATATTCCCTGAGAGTTTCGAAAATATCCGAATTAAAACGAATTTTTGGTGATAATTTTTGCCTGTTTCGTATACAATCTTTACTTAGATTTTCAAAGAACTTCTTTTGTTGTCTTTCGTCGCTTTTCATACATAGTTTGTTAAAGTTTGCTTTGGAATTGTTTAGTTGCTCGTTAAGATCATGCACGTAGTAGCGTCGAGGCAAGCGAAAAAAATCACTACCACGAAGTGTGTTACCAGGTACGTTTACGTCCAACAAAGCCAGGAGATTTGGAGCGTCAAATTCACCAGCCAACATTTTGAAGTCAAACACAGCTTTAGAAGTTTTTCTACGGTGCTCCAGTGTATTCAAGCCCAGCAACTCGCATCTGGCTTCGTACGGTGGCAGATTCAGTGCGTCATTCCAGGGAAGGAAGCGTAAGGCGAATCCAACGAAATTCCATTGTACAGCTTCAATTCGATCGACTACTATTTTATGGTAAGAGTCCCACACGATAGATGACGCTTCCAAGATGGGTCGAACCAATGAAACATACAGTGATTTTAAAAACGAAAGGGTGAGTTATGTCAGTGACATAACTGCAAAGTTGACGTAGGACTGCTTGTTGATGTGAAGAAATTGATGTCATCGAATTAATAAATTTCTACTATATTTTATTCAGTCTATAGAACCATGAAACCCTATGCTACTGGTGTGTGAGGCTCCGGTTCTTCTTCCGCAATTGGTTCTCCACAAAAATTGATAGAAACTGCAGTTCGGCTCGAATTTACTGTTAATGATATTTTGTTTGTTAAATCAGCGCCAACATTAAATTAAGGCGAATTTGCTTTTGTAAACAATGGCTTTCGTATTCATTTGCTCTTGAACAAAAGGTCACAAATACAAATACAAATTAAGCACTCTTTAAGGAAGATCAGCTTATTTCTATCCGCTGATATATTCAATTTGAAGGAATTGTATTCAACTTCCGATAAATTAGCAGACAAAGTGTTTGTTTACAAAAACAGATTCGCCCTAATCAAATGTTGGCGCTGAAATGTCCAACGTTCTTGTAAGTGTGACATGGATTCTGTGTTTATGGAGGAAACATGGTTCGTGATTGAAATGTTCTTCACAGTCTTCTTGGGCTGCATGACAGCTTGAGTGTTTGTCGGCACGTGATACTACGATAAAAATAGGCATTTGCACCGCCTTCAACTCGAGATTGTACAGACTGAATATTGAACATACACTCAAAAGTTGAAAAGGTGGCAAAAAAGTGCAATTGCAGTTTTGCAATCATATCCTGAGAAATCCGCATGATTCAGAAAAGGCTATTTTGCCCATTTTGATCCACAATGCGTTTTATGGTACAAATGCAAGTGTGTGCAAGCGACTGGCAAGCAAATATAGCTCGAAACAAATTTATCGCTGTAGGATCCTTATTCAATCATCACCAACATATCAATATACAATATGGATGAGTCCATATCACAAAATGCCGCAACGCTATTGGCCACTGTTGTATTGCCGCCGCCAAGTGTTCTATTTTTGTCCTCGCTGACATCGACAAAGCGCTTTGGTTAATAAACAATGCCATGCAAGTTTGTTAGCGACCGGTTGTACATAGCTTGGTGGAAAATATATCCATTTGCATCATTGCTGTACCATGAAGTCCTCGCCAAAAAAACTACTTGTAGGGTTTATATTCCCCATCCTTTAGTTTATCGAAGTGGCTAAATGGTTGCAATCAAAAGCCGCCGCGCTGACGTTCGCGGTTCGTATCCTGATATCGTATCTGTATATTATATTTTGGTGAGCCATCTGACTTTCGGGACACACATCTCTTACTCATCAACTAAATATCACTGCTCACCTAGCCTCACGCACACGTTCAATTTTTCATCGCAGTTTTTGTTACTATTTTGCCCACAACTAATGTTAGATTTTTTCATCCAAGTTACGATCAATAGCAAGAATGGAACAAAATCAAGCGAAATTGTCTTACAATCTTACTTTTTGGGTGTAGAGCGAATTACGAAAAACTTAACCTAACACCAAGTAGACCAGTTTGGACATTTTCGTTTTGCAAAAAGTTCCACAGGCTGGAGCGGGATTCGAACCCTCAACTTCATGACAACAACCGCTTGAACGACGGGCGACGCCGCTAACCACTTGACCACGAAGATGATGTGGGCGATTGATTTGGCCATTTTCTCCGGGACGCGGCAGTTTAAGCAACGCCATGTTGAGCCGGTGCGTGGTAATGAACATTTCGATGAGCTCAAGAGAAATTTCTTTCAAACATACTCTTTAGTTGGCAACTTGATTTGATCGTCCTGAAAAGGACAGATTTTAGTTGTTTACGGAGGGATGATTTACGTCAGCGTCGACGTCGGGCTTCTTCCGCTTGCCTCGTCTAGCGGACGCACCAGCCACATCAGGCGGCGTCTACTCGATCTCCAGCAGCAGGGCGAAAAACTCGGAAAAGTGCTTTTTTATCAGGAGAGCGGGATACACACGTCTAAAAGGGGATGCACAACGTCTGGTCCAATAACGAATGATAGCTTTTCGCCATGCTGGGCATGTAATGGCATATACCATTACATGACAGGAAGGGGGTTCTCAACGAAGGCAATGCGAATCAAATTTTACAAAAGGGGACGGGCCTCAGTTGTTACGCCAGACAGTAGCATTGAAATGAAGTCATTAGTTTTCATTAGAGCGACAGGGGTTTCCGAGATTAAATTTGCATCTTTTCAACTCAGGCAACAGAAAAACGGCCCTTGTCAGGGCCTCATAACCCTATCCAAAGAGAGTTGCAAAAGAATAGAGTTTATAAATATTGGCCAGAAAAATTATAACTCACATTTTAAAACTACCTGCAACTAACCTAATCTATTATCTGCACCTAATCCACTATGAACCTATGTACAACAAGAACTACAATGAAGCTAACCTACCCCCTACACTGAATATGTGAAACACATAATTGGTCTGCCGTGCTGCAGTTCCGCTCAAATTAACTGTTAATATTTCGTTTGTTGAATGTACAACGTGCTTGCTAGTTTTAACATGGCAAATAGAGATTTATATACGGACACTAATAAAAAAATATGATCATTTTCTCCAGAACGTGGCTTTTCAAGCAACGCCATGTTAAGCCGGTGCGTGGTAATGAACATTTCAATGAGATCAACAGAAATTTCAATCAAACATACTCTTTATTTGGCAAATTTATTTGTTCGTCCTGAAAATACAGGGTTTTAGTTGCTAACGGAGGGAACATGGTTTGCTATTGAAATTTTCTTCTCGGTCTTCCTGGGCAGCAGGATGGCCTGAGTGTTTGGCAGCACGTAATACTACGATAAAAATTGACATTTGCAACGGCTTTCACTCGAGAGTGTACACACTGAACATTGACCATTGAGCGAATTACAACGAACAACTTAACCTAACACCCAGTGGATTAAACTGGACATTTTCGCTTTGCAAAAAAGTTCCACCGGCTGGAGCGGGAATCGAACCCTCACTTCATGGCAATGAACGACGGGCGACGCCGCTAACCACTTGACCACGAAGATGATGTGGGCGATTGATTTGGCCATTTTCTCCGAGACGCGGCTTTTTCAACGCCATATTGAGCCGGTGCGTGGTAATGAAAATTTCGATGAGCTCAAGAGAAATTTCTATCAAACATACTCTTTAGTTGGCAACTTGATTTGATCGTCCTGAAAAGGACGGATTTTAGTTGATAACATGGTTCGCGATTGAAATTTTCTTCAGTCTTCTTGGGCTGCAGGACACCACTCTGTGAAATGCTCACACCGGAGAAAAGTTTGTTCAGCTCCTCGTCGTTGCGGATGGCTAGCTGCAGGTGACGTGGGATGATTCTGCTCTTCTTGTTTTCACGGGCGGCGTTTTCTACCAACGTGCTCCGCAAACACGTCTATAGCATACGGATGCACAGCGAGAACTGATGATTGGTCGGTCGTCCCCACATGTTTGAAATTCGCTGGCACGGTAACTGTGGCAGTATGAACCAATCAGAGCGAGGCGCAAACATGATGTCATTTTCGACCAATAGCGTTGTGCGTTTAGACATTTTTCTTTTAAGTACATTTTAATTAGTTTAAACAAACATTATGAATTAAGTTTGCAACAGGGATACAACGTTGATGTTCTACCTTGCGAATGAAATACTTATCGTAAAATGTCTGTGGGCCAGAGAGGAGATATTATCGTTCAAAGTCTCCAAACCCGCGTAACGCTTGCGATTTCAGAAATTTTAGAACGGCGCCCCTATAGAGGAATAGAAAAGAGAGACGTAAGTCCTACGTCAAAAATGTCGGTGGAAGAGTTGATTTGCTTTCTTTCCGTTCTGTCTTGCGGACTGAGGGAGACCCTCAAGGGAGGTATACAGTTCTCACATATCCTATAAGGATGGTTGAAAAAAAAAACGCAACCTTTCACAGATTCATCGCATCTACGCGTATCAGCATATTTTAAGGATTTCTGATTTATTCTGTGACCATCTTTCATTTCAGTTTGGATTAATGCGAATAGTGTTCCACACAATCCCTACATTTAACCGATTGTGGAATAATTTGTCGTCTGCCACAATTGGCTCATACACCCAGAAATCTTTCGATCACTCGCACAGCGTGGCACGGCGTGACACGGACGACACTTTTCCATATTAGCTGTATAACTAGCTTCTTGGTGGAGTGTCGTCGTCATCGCCGTCGACGCAGTTTCAGGCCAGGAAATTGATGGCGTCTTGATGCCGAGGAACGCGACAGAGACAAATTTCCCTTTTATTCAATTCAATCTATCGGTCGGATTTTCATCTCTTCATTCAGCACAGACAGGACCGACCAAACGAGGACGACGAACCGTGACTGCGGTGGCCAATCGTCGTGCCGTGCTGGGGTAGGAGAGCGTCGTGTGCCTTTCACTTTCGTTCAAGCGAAGACTAACTAAATAGTCGGGAGAGGAAGTGGGAATTCTATGCATTTGTGTTAACATTTGCCTTTTGTCAGACACTACTTGGCGAGATTGTTGATTCCGTTTCGTTTCCATTCAAGGAATGGAAGTTCTTTTATTTTGCCAGCGTGGCAAGGTCACGCTCGGAGGCTTTTGAATGGGGAAAGTGGCTGACAGTTGGATTCTATGCATGTTATCAGGATTTTTTTTTTAGATTGGTGACAAATAACGGAATGTCGAGCAACATTTATCTTGCATGCATATTAAGATCTGTTTTTTTTTTTTTGAAAAATGTGCGGTTTCCTACTAAGCTTCATCTGCCTGGTGTCCGTAAAGTTAATTTGAACCCTTTGATAGTTTTCTGATAGGCTCAGCTTACAGCAAATTTGCGAATTACTAATAAACTACCCCGGACAAGCAGCGGGAGCTTGCCTAGGATGTGGCGGGATTGGCAGGATTAAAAGCAGCTTTGACATGCGAGGTAGTACCATTTAAAGCACTTAAACCCAGCATCCACTTTCAGAAGTGCCAGCCGACACATTAAAGGCGGATTAAAAGTAAATTGGGACGCCCCTCGCGCTCCGCTAGCACGGCTCTAGAAAAACTATTGTGCACAAACACCTGGAAAATCTGGAGTGGTCCAGTTCCATGCTGATTAAAGTGCTGAAGATGCTGAAAACAACAGTTTGTCGAGTGCTCGAAACCTACAAGGAAACCCTGAGTGTGGAAAGGAATCAGCGGACCTACGAAATAACTGGAACCAGGGATTAGTTAAAGCCAAACTCGGTCTTTCGATCCGACATGTGGCCGGAAGGTACGACGCCAACTTTCAAACGGGAACATCCTTGCCAGGTAAGGATATAAGCAGTGTTGCCAAATTTTTTTGATGATCAGTCTGTATTTTCATACCCAAAAATCTTTTTCATCTGCATCCGGCTGTTGAAAATCTGTATCGTTCATTTGAACACTGTTTGGTGCCCGTTCACTGGTTGTAAAATAACTTTGAGTGCCTCGCATTTGAACCAAGTACTTTACGCGATTAAAATCCGCACTTCTTTAATCACACTTCATACCTAGCTATTAAGCTTTTTTCCCCATTGATTTTTGTTAACACATAAGTAGTGTGTGGGAGCCCATCCTAGATCGAGGGTTTAATTTACCACAGAAAATAGACTTTAAATATACACTCCAATAAATACTTCACGAAATGTTTTGATATTAAAAACAGTCTAGCCTGAATAACCAGCTCTGCAACTAGTTTTGAAATTAGTTTTGACAGCTAAAAAATTTGCTTTTCCAACATTTTAAATTTATAAAACTTACGGTGGTGAGCACTAACAAGTATTATTCTCGGATTAAATCTTGATTAAGAATATCTTTCTGCTTTTATATCGACCTTGATCCTAATTTACTTGACTCCAAGCAAACATTTTGTAGAATAGGGACGGTAATATAAGTTAATCCAAGTTGGAGCTTACCACCATTGAAATAGATCACAGAACTCTGTGGAAAAATTACGGAAGTTGATCTGTAAACGAAAACTCTGCAGATTCTCCTGTGAAATCAATATATTTTGCGAAAAAATCAATGAAAACAAACAACATTTCGGGTAGTATGGTGAAATGCCAATTTTTCACCGAATTACTGTGATTTTCTCAGAACTTCTGTAAATAAAGTTGACAGTGTCAAGAAGCTCATAATACACGCTGAAAACTTGCAAACTGCTTGCATGAATGACTGACAGATCTTCTATATCGACTCGAAATTGTAACTGAAAAAAAGGCACAACCATGTGGAGTTGTCTAGCGTTTTTTAATGTTTCTAACATGGGATTCGATCCTGTGTTTTGGGGAAGAGCTGTTACTGAATCCTTGGTTGATCTCACAAGGCCATGGTGGCTCGTGAGAAGATACTTGATTAGTGAGTATGAAGTTATAACTCTCGACAGTGCTTTAATTTTTAGTTTGGGATGAATAAGTTGCCAGCAGCAACAACGCCATCATGCATGAGGACGATAAAAGAGAAACAGCGATTGGCTGGTCTTCATGAAATCCATTTTGTGCATTATACAAAAAGGTGTAATGGTAGCATTTCACCAGATAAAAAGCAATATGAATGTTTCATACTATATACGAGACATTTGTTCTGTGCACGAAATCCATATTTACGAAGCTAATTTATGAAAATAAATTTTCAGTGTAGATCCAATCCCTGATTCAATCCAATCCGAAAATCTGTGGAATATTCCGAATGTGTAGCAATGTAAGAAAATATTCAATAGAAAAGTAAAACAATAGTTAGCGAATACTGGCAGAATAATTTGGCTTTCGAGTGAACAACGTACGAAGGTCAGATAGTATTTAATTTAGTGAGCTGTGGTTGGTAGAAATAAAAGTTCGTGAATTAGAATATAAGTTCAATTTGTGCATCGCTCACCAAATCAAGATATTGATGAAAACGATCAAAATATAATTGTTATGTTTGTTCTTATTATTGTTCATACTATACAAGAATCGGTAGCATATGCTTTCGATGCAATAAAATTGTCTGACATCAAACCTTAGAATCAAAGTATTCGAATCAGACATGAAAAGTTAATTCTTGATATGAATGCTGTCTTCCGAGGGTACTTGGATTAACTACTGCAAATTGTCCATCCCCCTGTCATCATTTAAGATCAGTGGTTGCAAAATTTCTAGTGGTTTCATCAATGTGAAGTTCGAACATAGAATTGAAATGGATGCTGTCCACCTAAAATAATTTGATTGATGCAATGGTGGCGGCTATCCTTCCGGAAAGTCGATGAATATTTGTCAACCTCTCTCGGCGGCTCAATGCGATTTCCAACTATGGATATTTAATCACGATCCAAAATGCAAGAAAGAGAGGATTTTTCATAAATCTGTAAAAAAAAATATTAAAATCTGTTTTTTCTAAAAATCTGTAATCTGTATATACAGAATTCTGTATCCGAAAACTGCAAAAAATCTGTATGATTACAGATAAATCTGTATATATGGCATCCCTGGATATAAGTCGTTCAAAGCCAGTAAATGTCCAAACCGGCGCATGAAGCCGAATTCCGTGGCCAAAAGGCGTGCAAGACTCTTGTACGACCGTGTTTTTACGAAACACAAGGGCTGCGCTTTGATCAATGATGTAACATACGTCAAACTCGATTTTAAGCAGTTTTTCGGTCAAATGTATTACATCACGACTGGACGTGGGGATGTGCCGGGAAGATTCAAGTTCGCGAAGAAGCCCATGATTTGGCAAGCGATTCGCAGTTATGGCCTGAAACCGGAACAATTCGTCACATCCTCGACGATGACATCCCAAATTTACATCGAAGAATGCCTGAAAAAGCGTGTATTGCCGTTCATCCGCAATCATAGGGGCAAAGTCATTTTTTGGCCCGATTCGGCCAGCTGGCACTACTCCAAGGTTGTTCTGGAGTGGTATGCTGCAAACAAGATCGATTTTGTCCTGAAGATAATGAATCCTCCGAATTGCTCGGAATTACGACCAACGAAAAATACTGGGAGATTTCGAAGCACCGACTTCGACAAAGCGGCAGGCAGTCAAGGACATCCAGCAAATGCGGAAAAATGGAAGAAATGCGCTGATTCCGCGTCCGTTTCCACTGTGCGGGTGCTGATGGGCTCCATCAAGAGGAAGGTTCGAGATTTCGTTGGAACTGGAGAAATATTACCATCTACAGGTTGTTCAATAAGTTCGAATACAACTTTTCATCGATGAGTTGGTGCGCACAATGTGCATTCTGTGTATTGGTATTGGTGTCAGCTTTAGCCTCATATATAGGCTAACCGACGGTGTCAACTTGCTGTCATTTGTTGTTTGTTTACCGCGCACGATGAAGGAGTACCGCGATATCGTAGTAAAGTTTTTTGCGAGAGGTGAGCGACCCAGTGACATATTCCGGCGGTTGGAATCCCACGGAGTGAAGAGGAATTTCATCTTTACCACTATCCTTCGGTACCGAGAGACGGGTTCGGTACCGTGTAAGATCCGGGCGGCAGCGTTCTACAAAGACGCCAACAGCCATCAAGGTGGTGAGGGACCGGTTTCTCGAAACGACTTTCCCAGCTTCCCGGACCTTAATCCCCTGGACTTTTATGTATGGTCAAGCAGAGCGAATATCAAGTGAGCACTATGGACCAATTTATGAAGCTCATTTCCAAGATCTGGGACGAGATGCCGATGGACCAGGTGCGTGCCGCGTGCGACTCTTTTGAGAAACGTCTCAGCCTCGTCGTACAGCTCAAAGGGGTTGCTCGCAGCTAATATGACGTAAAGGCTCTCAATAAACATTGCTTGAATGAAAATTGACTCAGAAAAGAATATCTTGTATTTTCATTTTTTAACACATTTTCAAAGTGTATTCGAACTTATTGATGTAACTTTGAAGTTTAATAAAAGTACTGTTAATCAACCACTAATGGACTTTTGACGTAGGCTACGTCTTACGGCAAGGGTATGGTGTCAATTGAAAATCTAAAAATAAGCGACCGGCACGAAATACAAATTAAATGCTTATAACTTCATAAATGCTCGATTTATTTACAAGATGTTCACATCAATCGGTTAGAATTTTTTCCGCGTATCAATTGAATTATCAAAAATTATCCGTTCACAATTTTAAACTATTGAAAATAACAAAAATGAAAGGTGATTTCTTTTAATTTTATTTTGCAGGCTTAATTTTATAAATGCTCAGTACTTTCCTATCACAGATTTCAAATGTGAGCAAGGGAGGTCTCATATGCAGAGTTTTACTTCAAGGAAGAATTAAGTTTTGAGAAACTGTGAAAGTGAGAATAAGTACGATGCCTAACCGTTTATGAAGTGGTAGAAGGAAGGGGGTTTATTTTGGTTGGGGTGCAATTTCAAGTGTTATATTTAAATGTCTACTTTCCTTTCACTTCCAACATATGATTCAATCACTGTCGTTTTTCAATCACTAAATATGAGAAAGCAAAATATTTTGATCTTTTAGATTTGATGTTTTGAAAAATTCTAGGCAAATCGTTTATTATCATCATTCATAAATTTAAAGAAACATCTCACCTTCACTTCACTACTACAAAATTCATTGATTCCAAAGGCTCAAGGAACTTAAATTTTGTTGTACATTTCAGACATTTCACATTAGATGAAATTTCAACCACTCCGTTTTTCTTTTTCTGTGATCTAACGTACTCTTTGGCCGACAAAATGCCTTTCATGGTTTATGTGGCAGTGCGATTGCGAGCACTGGTTTGTTTGATATTGTAAATTGAAATAATTCGCTCGACAGCGGCCGTCGAATGTGGTATAGCCAATATTGTTGGAATGAACCGTCGTAGACACGGAAAGGCTCAGTTGCCACTACAACGACGTAGGGATAAGCACTTGTTCCAAAATTCTTCGCAATGCAGATTTTCTGGAAAATCCGCCACTGAAAATCTCAATTCCCGGAACTCGTCGTCGATTTGTTGAACTGATGCATCATCAATAATGTTCTCAGATCGTTTGATAAGTTGACAAATTGTTGGATGAGCTTTTGCTCTGATATTGTCAGGATCAATTAACGCTAAAGGCCCAAACGCTAAGTGGGCGGAAACGGAACGGAAACGGCAAGTTTGACAGTTGTCGCAAATGACGTCGATACGCCCAATTGGAATCAACTTGGATTTAAACAGTTTTCTAACCGACAAGCAGGTTTAGCCAGATTGGGCTCTTCCACTGCCGTTGCCGTTCCGCTTCCGTTATCACTGCGTACGAGCCTTAAAATGTTGAGGGTATCGTCGGTACGGTCAATACTTTTTTTTATTTGATTACAGCAGCATATGTAGAAATTCATCATGACTAGTCGAAATTGATGCCAGTGCTCCATGCTTAACTTGTCACTTCTAGTGTATTCGTTAATCAAGGTCCGCATTTCGACACCTTCGTAAAGTTTTTCGCAGAACTTGTTGTGGATCAGGTCCACAAAGCCAGGGTTCGTCAATTCTTTTAAATATCGTGGTTTCAAGAAACAATCCAATATCGAAAATATAAATTTGCGAGTTTCTGTTTTCAGCTTGTACACCATTGGCTTTTCAAATTGAAAAAGTTGATATAACCGGTTGATTTTCGGTAAGATGTGGTTAATTGTGGCCTAGTACAGGTAGTTGGATTAATCGCTGAGACGCTCGTAAACTTTCTTTAATTTTTTATCCTGCTTGGCGTCCAGTAATGTATCGCGAAAACTGAAATATACTTTTAAGCCTTCCAGCTTCAAGAACACGCTTATCAACTTGTTCTAAAGAAAGCCATCGCATCGCGGACGGATGTGACACGTTTAAAGATTTCAGCTCTATTAGGTGCTGCAGTTCGTTGAACTCTGCTGTTTTTAAAGGACTTTTGCTGAGGAAGCATTGTATTTCCCGACACATCCATTTTACACCAGATGGAATATTGTTACATTATTATGATGCAAACAATGCAAATGAATGGCAAATGCATTTCAGTACGAATAAATTCAGACAGTCGTTTTTCAAAAGTACAGTAACAGAATGCTTTCCACAGTGCATAACACTCGCTTCGTCTACACCGAATCCTATTACCTAGCTTCTTTTTGTGAGAAATCAAATCTGGGGGGGCCTCAAGGGAAGGGGTTGCCTTTTTTATTTCTCACGCTAAAGGTCGAGTGGGAACTCACCCCGGAAAGGTAGAAAAAACCAAAAAGGAGTTGGGGGAGGGGGAGGAGAGACCAGCCGGGGGAGAAAATAATAAAAAAAAGAAAAAAAAAAATAAAATTTTTATATAAAATAAAAAAAGAGGGGGTGGGGGGCGCGGGGGGGGGAAAAAAAACCCGGAATGGGGTTAAAATATAAAAAAAACACAAAAAAATATTGTTGGGGGAGGGGGGGGGGGAAAAAAAACTTGTTTTGGGGGGGGGGGTATTTTGTGGGTAAAATTAATGAAATTTTGGGTAATACTAGTTAAGAGTGTTATGTGTGCGAAATTTTATCGCGATCTGTCAAGTAGTTTTCAAGATGCATTCGAAACAAGAAGAGCTACGCCAGCAAATCTTCGGCGCGGTGATCGATAATCCTGGTCAGTCCACCGTGTTCCGCGTTCTGAAGATGTTCCAAGAGACGAAGACCATCGAGCGGCGCGCTGGAAGCGACCGAAAACCGAAAACGGAATACGCTGAGAGGGCGCGGAAGACAAGGCAGTACTTTAAGAATAACCCGAACCTTTCTACCCGAGACGTGGCCAAAAAGGTCAATTCGTCGAAGTGATTCGTCCAGCAGACCATGAAACGGACTGGGCTACGAGTTTTTAAGGTCAGGAAGGCGCCAAAGAGGACTGACAAGCAAAATACGGTGGCCAAATTTCGGCCAAATGAGCGGAAGCTGTATCGTGAGTGGCTGGTCAAGCCAGGCTGTCTCGTCGGACGACGAGACATATATCAAGGCGGACACCAAACAAATCCCCGGCCTCGAGTTTTTTGTCGGTACGTCTCGCATGGAGGTTCCGGAAAAGTTTCGGAAGAGAAAGATGGACAAATTCGCGAAGAAGTACCTGTTGTGGCAGGCGATCTTCGAGTGCGGATGGTACAGCAAGCCGTTCGTTACAACCGGCACCATAAACGGGCAGATTTATCGAGAGGAATGCTTGCAGAAGCGCTTGCTGCCCTTCCTCCGCTCTCACCGTGGTCCCATGCTGTTCTGGCCGGATCTCGCTTCGTGCCATTACGCCAAGCCTGTAATGGATTGGTACGAAGCGAAGGGCGTTAATGTGGTCCCGAAGGAGGCGAACCCGCCAAATACAGCAGAACTTCGTCCGATCGAAAAGTTTTGGGCGATAATGAAGAAGAAGTTGAAGAAAAGCGCAAAAACATCCAAAACCGATGAAGCTTTGCAGAAAAACTGGAAGAAATTGTGTAAGGAAGATGGACAAAGCCTCGTCCAAGATCTCAAGAGCAATGTTAAGAAAAATGTACGAGCATTCAGGATGGAGGTTAGTGAGAGTAAATCCGCTTTTTCCGCTCGAACCGTCGTCGAGGGCGGACGTATTTCATGTACGGTCCGTAATTAAATTTGTATATATACTTTTTTACCTCTTGACAACGTAGCGTCGTGCGCTTCTCTTGCTTCGCCTGTAACTTCAGTTTATTTTATTTTTATTTTTTTTCCCGTTAAATCATAACATCGCGCGTGGTTTTTGCCGGCTTTTTGTGTCGCGTCGAACATTAACTACTAATCATAATGCCGTGCGGTGTCAAATCGTGTACCACAAATGACGACCACCTTCTTTGGAAGTGTGAATTCTGCAGCAGAACATACCATGCTGCGTGTATATGAGTGCAACGGACCCGGGAGCGATTTATTACTCAATATGTGGTTCCCATGTGTACCGACTGTCAGGAAATTCTACGCAAGGAAACTGATGTGCGTTTAATGCTGCATCATCAGGAAGAACTTCTGAAAGCCATCCGCTCCCAGAATGACTCAAATCAGCGCATTGCTGCTGACCTGAAAAAGTTCTCCGCTGTGTCAATATTATTTGACAACCTTGACCACTTCTTTAAAGAAGTAACGGAAACGCTGACTAAGGTTAACAAAAGCCATGAAGTCGTAAGCACCTTAATCGACCACCATATGAAGTCGTGTGACTCACGTACGGCTTTAACAATCACCGGCATCGATAGATCAAATTCGATTATGTCACAAAAAATTAACAGTTCCCTAGACGAACGGCTCATTAGCCTACAAAAAGACATGGCACTTTTAACGAAAAGCGCCGAATCATTAACTACATCACTGACTCACTTCAGCCAAGAGTCAGAACTTCATGAAATCCTAGATGAAGTTAAATTTGTGGCTGCGGCTATTACAGCCCCTAAGTCAAATTCACCTCTTGTCACCCCACCTCAACAGAAAACTTTGGAGGAGGAATTAACAGAAAGTCTTCTAATCGAATACAATACCGCTTCTAAACAGTCACATCATCAACAGCAGCAGCAGCAGCAGCAACAGCAACAGCAACAGCAGCAGCAATAGCAACAGCAACAACAACAACAACAACAACGACAACAAAAATAGCTCATACAGACGACTAGGAGTGACGTCATCGCTGACTTGTTTGCTGAACGTCGAGCCAAATTGTCTAAACTACGTGCCGAAGCTTCACCAAAAAATGACCCTCCTGTCTCTGGATGGCGTATTTTAGGGAATAAACGGTGCTGGAAGCAGGACTGGTCAGGATACGACATGAAGCTTTACAATCGGCAGCTTCAAGAAAAATCTGCTGATAAGGCCAGAGAAAGGAGGAAAAGAAGAAAACAACAACTCAAAAGAAGAACAACAACTCTTCCCCATCATCAGTCATCAACCCGTAGAAAATGCTCAAAACAACATTCTACAAGACGGCAATCTTGGGTACAGACAAAGAGCTACTGGCCTCAGCTAAAGCTCAATTTGCCGGTCCACCTTCTACCACCGACCACCCAATTGCAGCACTCTCGGCTTCAAAGTTCAGCTTCATACAGGGTGAAACAATAAACCCATACCAACCAGAAAAGCAGAGCCAGCATTCACCCAATATCGTGCAAATAGTGGCTGAAAGTACTGCACTACTACTGCCTTCTAACAACCAACAACAGCAACAACAACAACAACCACAGCCAGCGAACCAACAACATCCAGCAAATCAGCAACAACAGCAACAACAAAATCAAGATATCGAACTGCAGCAAAGCCAAAACATGCTGCCTCCAATTAGGAACACAGGCAGGCAGTTTGAACTTGACCCGATGCGGCCACCTATTGTTCGCCATACTGAACAATCGGCGGAAGGGGACGGACGTTTTTTGCGGGCCAGACTACGCGACCCAAGAATAATGAAAATCGTCCGCCTATACCTTGCCTATATGAAGGACCAGCCTGCTACAGTCTGCGTAGACGGAATGACGTCAACAAGCATCAAAATACTGCTTGCATCCGAAGGCCTTCCAACGGCTCCAGATCATCTGCAACGCATCTTCGCAGAAGTTCATCAGGAGTATGGAATGAATGCAACTGAAGCAGCAGCCGATCTGGAAACTTATCAGCGATTCCTGTCCAGCGAATGGACGCACCGCCTGCAGCAACTGCGCGAGAGCACAACCAAATTTCACTCCTTTTCACATTTTCGGAAGTAATGACGCCTTCTTTGGAAGCAGATATGAATGAAGAGGTATATAGTGATAATAATAATATTTTGTCAACCGACGCACTTTCAACAATTTCTTCATGTAAACAGAATGCGACTGAAATTTTGATTTACTGTCAAAATTTCAATCGCATGAAAAGCTCAGAAAAAATGAAAGAAATTTATAATAATTTATTAAGTTCGTCCTTTTCGGTTATTCTGGCAACTGAAACTAGCTGGGACGAAAGCGTGCGTAGTGAAGAAATATTTGGAAGTGTGTATAATGTATTTAGAAACGATAGGAACCTTCATGAGTCTGAGAAGAAATCAGGTGGTGGAGTCCTCATAGCTGTTTCTGCGAATTTTAATTCAGAAATTATTACAACTACAAAATTTAATGAATTTGAGCATGTATGGGTGAAATCTTTCATAGCAGGTGAAACACACGTGTTAGCCTCTGTGTATTTTCCACCACTTAATGCTAATAAAATTACATATGAAAAGTTTTTCAAATGCGCAGAAAAAATATTAGCTGAACTCCCTCCTGAAGTAAAAGTTCACATCTATGGGGACTTTAATCAAAACAACGCCGACTTCATTTTAGCCTCTGAAAATGAAAACATCCTTCTCCCAGTCGTTGGAGATAATATCACTTTACATTTCATGTTTGATAAAGAAAGAAATTGCTATCTAGACCTCCTTTTAACGAATATTCATGAAGATTTCTGTGTGACCGAATCATTGAACCCATTATGGAAAAACGAAAAGTTTCACACAGCAATTGAAATTTCCTATTCATACATGAATATCAAAAAACAACGAGGCGAAATGAGAAGTTTTGATACAGCCGCGAGCATGGAGATAAAAAAAAAAAAATAAGGGGGGGGAAAATATTGGGGGGGGAGGGGCGTTGGTCGCTAACAAGAAAAAAGAAACGCGCACGGAAAACAAGGGGGAAGAGAAATAAGGGAGAAAAAAAAAAAAAAAAAAAAGGAGTGGGGGGTGGAGGGGCGGGGGGTGAAATATTTGAATGCAAAAAAAATCAGTGGGGTTGTGTACAAGACACGACCGGTTGACGTAGACTACGTTAAACCAAGTGATGCATTATAATGTCAGGGAAATTCTGTGTGGCTATTATTAGCGTTAAAAGGGTTTCAATTATTCGTGCCGGTCGCTTACCCTTACCGATAGAAGCAGTTTAAGTCACAATATGATGGGTGCAGCTCTTATGGGACATTAGACCAGCGTTTTGAAGCCAGGATGTAAGAAAATTCTATTGTACGCTCTTGAAATATTATTTGGTGGCCCTGAACAGGGCCGTTTGGTTTTATGAAGTCATTATGTGGGAAAATTCTCTTGTGCACTCTATATAACTCTTTGGTGGCCCTGAAAAGGGCTTTTTGGTTTAAATGATGACACGGCCACGGTTGCACGTTTTACGATGGACTATCTTTAAGGCCTAGAAGATAGTTGAGGATCTGTTAGGGAAAATAAAATTATTAAATTAATGATAGTTTTGCTCATTCTTATAATCATAATCGCTTGACATTACTAAATGTTTATTCGTCGAAAATCAAAATCGTTGGACGGTGGTTCAAAAAAAAAAATGCATAATATTGCTGGCATTGCAAACGGAGGTCACGAACGAAGGTTAAAGCGGCAGAATCTTCATCACGACTAGTTGTTTGATCACAGTTCAAAGCCAAGTCGAGATAAAGGTACTTCTTCATGAAATCAATGAATGAAAGTTTCTCTGACTTTGGAACAATAATGTTAAAATTGCCAGTCACAATAACTGGCATCCCTTTTCTGATCAGAACACGAGATGTACCCCTTCTATATCATTGGTGGCTGCCTAGGAGACGTTCCTTAGTTAAATTGAAGGCTGTGCTAAGGAAAGTACTGTGTATTTGGTAAATTTACTCTGAAAAATCGACATTACCTATCTTTCAACGTAATGACATCATGTTTGTGCCTCGCTCTGTTGGTTTGATACTGCCACAGTTACCGTGCCAGCGATTATCAAACATTTGGGGACGACCAACCAATCATCAGTTCTCGCTGTGCATCCGTATACGACAGACGTGTTCGGCGAGCACGTTGGTAGAAAACGCCCCCCGTGAAAACAAAGACGACAAGATAAAGAATCATCCCCCTCACCTCCAGCTAGCCGCCCCCAACGACGAAGAGGAGAAAAAAAAAAACGAAAGGATGAGTTATGTCAGTGACATAACTGCAAAGTTGACGTAGGACTGTTTGTTGTTGTGACGAAATTGATGTCAGCGAATTGATGAATTTCTACTATATTTTATTCAGTCTACAGAACCATGAAACCCTGTGCTGTTGGTGTGTGAGGCTCCGGTTCTTCTTCCGCTATTGGTTCTTCACGAAAATTTATAGAAACTGCAGTTCGCCTCGAATTGACTGTTAATGATATTTTGTTTGTTAAATCAGCGCCAACATTAGATTCGCAAATGTGTGCAAGCAACTGGCAAGCAAAAATAGCTCGAAACAATTTTATCGCTGTAGGCTCCTTATTCAATCATCACCAACATACACCAACAATATACAATATGGATGAGTCGATATCACAAAATGCCGCAACGCTATTGGCCACTGTTGTATTGCCGCCGTCAAGTGTTCTATGTTTGTTCTCACTGATCATCGACAAAGCGTATTATGAAATAAACAATGCCATGCCATGCAAGTATGTTAGCGACAGGTTGCACATAGAGCTTGGTGGAAAATATGTCCATTTGCTTCATTGCTGTACGCTGAATTCCTCGCCAAGTGAACTAACTGTTGGGTTTCTATTCCCACATTCTTACCTTGTCAAAGTGGCTTATTGGTTGCCATCAAGAGCCGCCACGCTAGCGGTCCTGGTCTATATCTCGATCTTGAAATGCACATTTTATTTTTATGAGCCATCTGACTTTCGAACACTCATCTCTTACTCATCAACTAAATATCACTGTGAACAATCTCACGCACACGTTCAATTTTTCATTGCGAATTGCTGATGCTGTTTTGCCCACAACTAATGTTAGATTTTTCATCCAAGTTACGATCAATAGCAAGAATGGAACAAAATCAAGCGAAATTGTATAACAATCTTACTTTTTTAGTTTGGGTGTAGAGCGAATTACGAAGAACTTAACCTAACACCAAGTAGACCAGTTTGGACATTTTCGTTTTGCAAAAAGTTCCACTGGCTGGAGCGGGAATCGAACCATCAACTTCATGACAACAACCGCTTGAACGACGGGCGACGCCGCTAACCACTTGACCACGAAGATGATGTGGGCGATTGATTTGGCCATTTTCTCCGGGACGCGGCAGTTTAAGCAACGCCATGTTGAGCCGGTGCGTGGTAATGAACATTTCGATGAGCTCAAGAGAAATTTCAATCAAACATACTCTTTAATCGGTAAATTGATTTGGTCGTCCTGAAAAGGACAGATTTTAGACAGATGATTTACGTCAGCGTCGACGTCGGGCTTCTTCCGCTTGCCTCGTCTAGCGGACGTGCCAGCCACGTCAGGCGCCACATCAGCGTCTACTCGATTTCCAGCATCAGGGCCAAAAACTCGGAACAACTTGGAAAAGCGCTTTTTTATCACGAGAGCGTGATACACACGTCTGAACGTGTCGATGATCCAATAACGAATGATTACTATTCTTCTTCTTTATTGTTTTAACGGGAATGCCAGGCCTGTTTTATATAATGGCATATATCATTACATGACAAGAAGGGGGTTCTCAACGAAGGCAATGCAAATCAAATTTTACAAAAGGGGACGGGCCTCAGTTGTTACGCCAGACAGCAGCGTGGAAATAAAATCATTAGTTTTCATTAGAGCGACAGGGGTTTCGGAGGTTAAATTCGCATCTTTTCTACTCAGGCAACAGAAAAACGGCCCTTGTCAGGGCCTCAGAACCCTATCCCAAGAGAGTTGAGATTTAGACACACTTGCTTCTGAAACTGCATAACAATAGTAACAATACAAACAATAGTTTGTAAATATTGGCCAGAAAAATTATAACTCACATTTTAAAACTACCTGCAACTAACCTAATCTATTATCTGCACCTAATCCACTATGAACCTATGTACAACAAGAACTACAATGAAGCTAACCTACCCCCTACACTGAATATGTGAAACACATAATTGGTCTGCCGTGCTGCAGTTCCGCTCAAATTAACTGTTAATATTTCGTTTGTTGAATGTACAACGTGCTTGCTAGTTTTAACATGGCAAATAGAGATTTATATACGGATACTAATAAAAAATGTTGCTCATTTTCTCCAGAACGTGGCTTTTCAAGCAACGCCATGTTGAGCCGGTGCGTGGTAATGAAAATTTCGATGAGCTCAAGAGAAATTTCTATCAAACATACTCTTTAGTTGGCAACTTGATTTGATCGTCCTGAAAAGGACGGATTTTAGTTGATAACATGGTTCGCGATTGAAATTTTCTTCAGTCTTCTTGGGCTGCAGGACACCACTCTGTGAAATGGTCACACCGGAGAAAAGTTTGTTCAGCTCCTCGTCGTTGCGGATGGCTAGCTGCAGGTGACGTGGGATGATTCTGGTCTTCTTGTTTTCACGGGTGGCGTTTTCTACCAACGTGCTCCGCAAACACGTCTGTCGCATACGGATGCACAGCGAGAACTGATGATTGGTCGGTCGTCCCCACATGTTTGAAATTCGCTGGCACGGTAACTGTGGCAGTATGAACCAATCAGAGCGAGGCGCAAACATGATGTCATTTTCGACCAATAGCGTTGTGCGTTTAGACATTTTTCTTTTAAGTACATTTTAATTAGTTTAAACAAACATTATGAATTAAGTTTGCAACAGGGATTCAGCTTTGATGTTCTACCTTGCGAATGAAATACTTATCGTAAAATGTCTGTGGGCCAGAGAGGAGATATTATCGTTCAAAGTCTCCAAACCCGCGTAACGCTTGCGATTTCAGAAATTTTAGAACGGCGCCCCTATACAGGAATAGAAAAGAGAGACGTAAGTCCTACGTCAAAAATTTCTCCGGTGTGACCATTTCACAGAGTGGTGTCCTGAAGCCCAAGAAGACTGATAATTTCAATCGCGAACCATGTTCCCTCCGTAAGGAACTAAAATCCTTCTTTTTTGGGAGGACTAAAAAAACTATTTATCCAATAAATTGTTTGGGTGAAAAATTTCTCTTGTGCTCATAGAAATTTTTTATTACGCAGGGGGTCACATAGCGTGGGTTGAAAAAAACCGCCCCGAGAAGTGACAAAATAACCCCCCATCGTCGTCGGGTGGGCGTGTAGGTGTGATGACATGAGGGGTGGGTTCCCCTCTCCCCGTACTTTTTTTTGCGAAAAAAAAATAACATACCGCCCCACGGGGTGTTAGGTTTGTTGTTCGTTGTACTTTGCTCTAAGTACAATGTAAATTTACAATAACACAGGATCCATTTTAAAACTCACATTAAAGTTGGAAAATCAAAAAATAAAATATTTAGTCGTTTATCGACCGGAATTGCTGTTTCTATAGGTGGAGAACCAAGAGTGAAGCCTCACATTAATAGCAAAGTGTTTCATGGTTTTTTAGACTGAATATAGTATAGTAGAAATTTATTAATTCGATGACATCAATTTTTTCACATCAACAAGCAGTCCTACGTCAACTGTGCAGTTATGTCACTGACATAACTCACCCTTTCGTTTTTTTCTTCTTCAAATTTTCATTTCACCCCTACCCTTGTCGTAAGGCGTTATCTAATCAAAATAGTGTGGGTCTGGTTCTAATAGATCGTTAGATCAGCTGTATGTTCGAAAATTATATTGTACACTCTTTTAAAAGGATAAATGATGATACGGCTTCCAGTTGAAGGCCCTTCTCCAGCGTCTCAACCAGTTAGTTGGTAATGCATTACCTCTGGTTGCTTTCAGTTTTGCCCGATAAATACGAGCCCATTCAGCATCGGTACAAGGTCGTTTCGGATGATTTTTCGTATGTTCGATCTTAACTTGCTTCCGAAATTTGCGCATAAGGTTGGCATCAAAACGATTAGGCATTGCACTTATTTTCACTTTCACAGTTTCTCGAAATTTATTTCTTCCTAGAAGTAAAACTCTATCCAACGGAATCGTTAAAACAACAGAATAACTATTAATAACAGTTCTAATTAGAATTAACAGAGAATA
>JAHHFK020002895.1:0-20986 GCA_024533555.2 Aedes koreicus
TTTCGAAAATACATCAATCCGAGTTGAGCCTTAATGATGTATACTCAATTTGTTTAGGTGACTAATGTTGATCCTGCGATCTCAATTTTCAACCAATCGAGGGAAAAAGATTTGTATACCAATGATTTATTTACATACGTTCTACGAGGAAAAGCAATTAATTGATATGAGCCACTTAAACAAACAACAGCAAACCTGGGCGCAGAAATGGCATGTTTTGGTGAAGGTTCGGTAAGGAAAATTGAGGGGGAAAGTTGTTTTGCGTATGCCAAAAAATTCCAATTATTCTCTTTTATATTGTCAACCGGCCAGTGCGTGCGCTGCTACGCTTGCAACTAAATGAAGGAAAATTTAATATAACTGGCACGTTTATGGTTTTTTTTCGAGTTGAGTTTTTTCTTTCTTGCATAAGCAGGGGTTCAAACTTGTATCAAAACATGCTTCTTACCCGAGAAATACACGTTTTGTGTTTAAGTAACCTGGATAATTTTCATTTTTGGTAGAAATTTGTGTTTCATTTGTATGGGAGCCCTCCCTTCCAGAGGGGGGTGGTTTCTCAAACCACCATACCATCATTGCCCTCAAAACCCTCCACATGCCAAATTTGGTTCCATTTGCTTGATTAGTTCTCGAACCATCTCACTGGGCTCTTCGATTATAATAAAAATTTGAGTCTCATTTGTTTGAAGCCCCCCCACCCCTCCTTTCAGAAAGAGGAGGGGTCTTGAACTACCATAGAAACATTCTTGCCTTCAAAACCCCCCACATGCCAAATTTGACTCGATTTGCTTAATTAGTTCTCGGGTTATGAAGAAATTTGTGTCTCATTTGTATGAGAACCCCCTTTCTTGAGAGAGTGGGGGTCTCAAACAATCATAAGAACCTTCCGCAGCCCCAGACAGACAGCCAGCCAGACAGACAGACAGACAGACGGACAGAAATTCATTTTTATGTATATAGAAATCTAGCCTCCAAAAACCCCGATATGCTAAAAGTGGTTTCATTAGTGCTTGATTAGTTCTCGAGTTGTATGTATGTATGTATGTATGGTAGCCACCATCCCTTCATGCCCTTGGCTTGGATGCAGCTCCACTTAATAGCAAGACCAAATTGAGCCACAGATCTGAATTCACAATATCGCTGTATGAAGGGCCAAAAACGGAGGGGTGGACCCGTAAGCAGAGACACTCACGCGAAATCCACGGGAAATTAAGAATCTCCTTCCAACGATACGATCCAGCAATTCGAATAACCCAATTCGCAATACTTATTAAGCTTTCTACAGGATGGCTTGTTAAGAAGGGCGCGTTACTCTCACTGAAACTGTTGGAGTAGACTTCGCAGCATCACAATCGAATCGGCTGGATAAGGAAAATGATAATGCTCGTTCCCTCCTAGACTCAGGCAGTCAATCAAACCATCGTCCAGTTTCATGTTGATTAGTTCTCGAGTTATGCAGAAATTGGCTTTTTATTTGTAAGGGAGCTGCCCTCCCTCCCCTCCCCTCAAAATGGGGTGGGGTTTTGAACTGCCATAGAAACATTGCCTTCGAAAACCTCCACATGCTAAATTTGATTCCATTAACTTGAAAAGCTCTCGACTTATTCAGAAATGTGTGTTTCATTTGTATATGAGCCCTCCTCGATGAGCTCTCGAGTCAACTTAGAAACATTTCTTGCCTCCACCTCCACCTGCCAAATGTGGCTCCATTTACTTGATTAGTTCACGAGTTATGCAGACATTTGTGTTGCATTTGTATGGTAACCCTCCTTCCTCCCTCTTCCAGATAGCGGAGGGGTCTCAAACTTCCATAGAAACATTTCTCTCCTCCAAAAATCTCCACATGCCAAATTAGGTTCCATATGCTTGATTAGTTCTCGAATTATGCACAAATTTGTGTTTTATTAGTATGAGAGCCCCCCTCTTACAGAGGGCGGAGGGGTCTCGAGTTACCTTAGAAACATTTATTGCCTTCAAAAACCTCTACCTGCCGAATTTGGTTTGGTTTGGAATTTACTAGTTCTAGAGTTATGTAGAATCTTTGTATGGGAGCCCCCCCCCCCTTACCAGAGAGAAAAAGGAGGGGTCTCGTACTACCGTAGAAACATTTATTGCCTTTAAAATCCCCGCAAGCCAAATTTGGTTCCATTTGCTTTATTAGATCTAGAGTTATGAAGAAATTTCAGTTTCATTTGTAAGACAGAACCCCTTCTAGGAGAGGGGAGGGGTCTCAAACCACCATGAAAACTTTTTTTTCGCTACCAAAAAACCCCACATGCCAAATTTGGTTCCATTTGCTTGATTAGTTCTTGAGATATGAAGATACTTCTGTTTCATTTCCATGAGAGTCTCCCTTTCTAGAAAGAGGAGGGGTCTCAAACTACCATAGAAACATTTCTTGCTTCCAAAAACTTCCGCATGCTAAATTTGGGTTCCTTTGCTTGATCAGTTCTCGAGTTACGCAGAAATATGTGTTTCTTTTGTATGGGAGCCCCCCCCCCTTAGAAGAGGGGGGGGGGGTTTAGTTATTGCCTGGCGGACCAAGGCCGGCGGTGGTGGGGCGTGGTGGGGGGCACAGCAGACAGAAGCCATTTTTATTTTTTGTTGGTAGTATTGTGGGGTTTCTGTGAATGTTGAATACAGTTGTTGTGATATTTTTTAATTTGGGATAAATACGGAGAGAGGGAAAGGGTGTCCACGATGAAATTGCCACACTATGAAATTGCTCTAACTTTTTAACCGTTGGGTAGAATTTAATGAAAATTTGGATGGATTTAGTTCATTGTGCATTATTTACATCCTGCAAGTTTTAAAGTCCTGTGATCAAAACTCGCGGAAATGGAGTCGAAAGAACAGCTCATGCGTGATAAAATCTTGCGCATTCATCACGAGAACAAGGATCTCTCGCATCGTTCCATCGCTAAAACGTTGGGAATCGCGAATTCCACGGTGTCGCGAGTGATTAAGCGGTTCGAGGGGAACGGTTGACCACCGATCGGAAGCCCAGAAGTGAAGGAAAAAGTATTCCGTACAACACCAAAAATCACAACCGCGTAGTTAGGGCCTATCAACCCGAAATCCGAACGCCTCCGTTCGGGATGTGGCTAAGAAGCTGCACCTAAGCCGAAGTTTTGTCCAGAAGGCCAAAACTAAGGCTGGGCTTCGAACGTTCAAGGTACAAAAGGCCCCTAATCGCGACGAGAGGCAGAACAAGTCCGCCAAAACCCGTGCCAGGAAGTTGTACCTCAACATGCTGACGAAAGTTGAATGCTGCATCATGGACGACGAAACATATGTGAAGGCCGACTTCAAACAGATCCCCGGCAACCTGTTTTTCACGGCCAAGGATAAGTTCAGCGTTCCGGAGCATGTCCGCACTCAGAAGATGTCCAAATTTGCGAAGAAATTCCTGGTTTGGCAAGCCATCTGCACGTGCGGGAGGCGGATTGCACCTTTCGTGACCCAGGACACGATGAACGGACAGGTGTACATAAAAGAGTGCCTCTCAGAAGCGGCTGCTTCCTCTCACGAAGTCCCACAACGTCCCAACAATCTTCTGGCCGGATTTGGCCTCGTACCACTACTCCAAGGACGCCCCCCCCCCCCCCCCCCCCTGCGGACGTAGTATGCGGATAATAAGGTCAATTTCGTGCCGAAAATGTTCAACCCTCCCAACATTCCGGAGCTCCGCCCCATCGAGAAGTACTGGGCGATTATGTAGCAGCACCTTCTTAAACGACCTAAGGTAGTGAAGACAGTCGAGCAACTGAAGAAAGTATGGGTTTACAAGCAAGCAACGGTTGATTCACAGGTTGTGCAGAATCTTATGGCCAGGATTAAGGCCAAGGTGCGGGCATTTGCGTATGGACTGTAAATAAAATACGAGTAAAATGGTAAAATGAAGTTTAATAGTTATTTCTCAATCCCTGAAAAGTTGATGTGCAATCGGATGAAAACTCGAATTTTGCGAATCAATTTTGTGTGTGGCAATTTCATCGTGGGCACCCTTTACGTCTTGCAACAATCCCACAATGTCCAGAACGATAGATTGTGGGCTCTCTCTTCGAGAACTGTTCCAGAGAACTATAGGAATATTCCACGGTTCCGAAGTGCTGCGTCAGAGATGGTTTGGGGAGGAATTTGCAAGCGAGGCAAATTACCACTGATTTTCATCGAAAAAGGCGTTAAACGGAATGCCGTATATTATATAAAAGGAAGTTTTGGTGAAAGTTGTCAAGCCATATGTACAAGAGGTGTTTGGAGATGATCACTATGTGTTTCAGCAGGACGCAGCGCCATCGCATATTGCAAATCACGTTCAGGGCTGGTGCCTAGAAAATTTGACCGACTTATTGGACAAGAATGAATGGCCTCCCAGGTCACCAGATCTGAGTCCCTTGGATTATTTCGTATGGTTATACATGCTGGCGAAGGTAAATGACCGCAGGGCGCCTAATATGAACCAATTCAAAACGGTAATCAAACGAATTTGGGACGAAATGCCGATGGAAGACGTGCGTGCCGCCTGTGACGGTTTCGAAAAATGTCTGGAGCTGGTCAAGAAGGTTAAAGGCGGTGTTATTCCAGAACCCATGCTGGAGTTGATCAGGATTATAAAGCAATATAATGGGTAAAGTTATCCATAAAATCTGGATGATCGATTTGAAATAAATAGAGTTTTATTTTGTATGAGAATATATTGGACACGGTGAAGGAAGACCCAAATTTCAGAAGCTGATTATTTCCTATCAACATGAGAGGCTCTAGGAGTGGACAGTAATTTATTACTAGAAGGAAGAGAAATGAAGAGAAAGTATTGATAGTTCCGTTTAGCGTATCTGCTTCTGATAAATTTCATCATAAATCGTTACTCTGTGCATTGAGAGAATACAAAACAACAATCAAAGTACCCAAATTTTAGTTTAATTGTAGAGAACTATTTGTTATTCGTTCTTCTAAATTTTGAACTAAAGTTTTTTTTTTATTTAAAATTCTAGGTTGTATTTTTTTAAGTATTTTGAGCAACTTTCTTTTTGTTTCAGATTTGAAACGTTCAGTTGAGACAGTTTAAATTCAATCCAATCTTATTCCGGTACAATTCTAATCCATTTCCAATTGAGATTTAATTTCATCCCAGGAACCCAAACTTCATTACCGTAACTCTAAGCCAGGTTTACTTTGTACTGATCCTCAGCATATCCTTCAAATCGACGTTCAACTTCTTGATCTTAATAAGAGTTGATGGGCAAATCCATAAACTAACAAGAGATTGATTGTAGATAAGAAGACCTGTATTCCAGAGAGTTCTTGGATAACCTAAACGAACCTTTCACCCAAATACATGATCCAGCTTAGATCTTCGGATCTCATTGATTTCATACCGTTCATTGCTAAGTTACCAGGATGTTTTAAATCTACACACTTAGATTTTTTTACAGAAATCTGTAAAATTTTACCGAATTCTCAACAGCGTTCAGGTTATCCGATTTAACGAATTTCGACGAAATTTGAAATTTCATTTTTGATGAAATTTTACCGAAATCCGTTAAATCAGATTAACGAACGTTCGGCTGTTGAGAATTTGGTAAAATTTTACAGATTTCTGTATAAAAAATCAGAGTGTGTAGGTTCCAGTGTACTAGGTTAGTCAAAAAGTTTTAAAAGCGGAAATAAAAATACTTTATTTTTCGAGGAAATCACTTTTATTGCTCAGTATTGTCTCCCATAAGATCAAAACACAGGTTAAGCGTAGAGGTTAACATCCATACATCTCCCGCCAAAGTCACGAGTTCGAATCTCACCCCCGGACAGGTTACGAAAATACCCAAAAGGTATTTTAGTGACTACGACGGGAGATGAACCAGCCCAGGGCTGAAAATCTCGATAATCAAGGAACTAAAAGAAAAAAAAATCAATACACTTGGTCCAACGATCTTTCAACTTTTTTGTCCCATCACGGAAGTGACTTTCTAGAAGGCCTGCAAAATACTCCTCTACAACGGCGATAACCTCTTCGTTTGATGAAAAATGCTTTCCTCAAAGGAATTTTTTGAGGTGTTAGAGCAGCCAGAAGTTAGAGGGAGCTAAATCTGGCGAATACCCTATTCGCACATGCTGCAAAAATTCACACCTCAATTCATTGATTTTCACGATGGTTTTTTGAGCTGTGTGAGTAGGTGAATTGTCTTGATGATAAATGATTTTTTCCTTCTACAAATCAAGTCTTTTTTCACAATTTTGTTCATCCAACTGGTCTAAAAGGTCACAATAATAATCAGAGTTGATTGTATTACCGGTTCGGAGGTAATTTATCAACAAATCTCCTTTTGCATCCCAAAAAACTGAAGCTAACACCTTCTTGGCCGATTTCTGGACACGAACTCGCTTGGAAGCCGAATTGCTTGGTTCACACCACTCCTTAGCCTCTTGTTTTGATTCAGGATCACGGTGGTAGACCCAGTCTCATCCATAGTGATAAAGCGACGCAGAAAATCCTTTTTTATCCTTTCGAAATAGCTCCAAATGTTGCTCAGAAAGTCGCATTCGAACGTGTTTTTGTTGCATTGTTGGCAAATGCGGCACCCATAGTGCACACAGGGTTTTAAAACCCAAAACTTCAGCCAATATATGCCATGTTATTTCATGTGGGATGCCTATGGTGTCAGCTATCACATCCACAGTCGATCGATGATCTTCCAAAACCATATCCTGTATTTTCGCAATGATTTCTGGTGTCGATGCACTTTTTGGACGTGCTGAGGATGGATCGGCTTCATCGCTTGTACGGCCACGCTTAAACTCTAAAACCCATCACCAAACGCACAGTGGGCATAATCGAGGCTGTAATCGGACTTATTTCAAATCCACTAGTATTTATACATGAACTAATGCTTTTCTATAGGAAAAAAACGCCAATAAATCGATTACCACTGATTTCATCCTGTGCAAAGCATGGGAAGTGGTTCATTTTGCCCCATTTCACCCTAAATCGGTGTGTTTTTCAGTTTGTACTCCGATAACTACAATTGCCGCTGAATTTTTGGCTTGGAAAGGGACATATCTTATGTGAAAAACTCTGAGGAATCGAATGGTGTTGGTTTCATGCTGTGCCGGGGTCGAGCAATGGTCCACTTAACTCCATTTTACCCTAAACATGTGTACAATTGCCGCTGTATGTTTTGGTACCAGTTTCATGCTGTGCCATCTAGTTGGTATAATTTTCAACCAGTTCAATGTCATGGTCTCCTAGTAATTTTTCGACTTCAAATGTTAATCGAAGGCTGCTCTTTGTGGTGTCGCTTACAGTGAATGGAAACATCTGCACTAAATCGAATGATTATTGTATTGACAGAGCCTTATACCTATAAGCATTCGAAATTCGGATGATTATTCTTCGGTCGAATTCAAATGAACGCTTTCCTTTTGTTATTAAAAAAAGAACTTCGAAGTTTCGGCTTGAATCGACAGAGTATTCATTCAATGACAGGCTGATGTTTTGGTTAAGTGTACGCTGGAACGTGTCATCAACAACTGTCATTTGAACTCAATAACAATAGTAACAATGGCAACATGGCTCGCCGTCTGTTGAGCGATCCAGACACTTTTGCTCGGATCCTGGAAATCGACAAAGAATTAGTGGAGAAAATTCGACTGATTAGCTGTTTGGCACTGTCGTCGAACATATTAGATTCACAAAAGGTTAAAGATCTCTACAACGACATCAAGAATCTTGTGATTTTGTGACACGCCTTCCTCCATCTCTTCATTTGATAAATAAGTCCGATCTTGCATTTGATAAATAAGTCCGATTAAAGTCTCGATTATGCCCACTGTGCAACGGTTGGAAATGAAGGAGAAGACTCCTTTAATACGTTCACCATCTGTGCATGGATCTCAGTAGCCGATATTCCATCCAAAACAAAGAATTTAATCACTGCACAATACTCGGATGTTTTCATTGTTAAAAAATACACTGACACGTCAACTTCAAATGGCTTGTAAACAAAGAATGAATTGACAGGTCTAAATGAAATTTTACGTTCTTATGAAAGATGAAATATTAAAATGGCGTTTTCCCCACTGATCCATAGATGTCGCTTTCAAAACTCATTGACTTAACTAGTAACAGTTTTTCAATAATCACTAGTTCAATAGTCAGATTTTTTCAATAGTCAGATTTTTTCTTGTAATTTGAATTTTGATTAATAGCGATAAAAGGTAACTACAAACTTCTTATAAACATTTTGAAAACTCTAAATTCGTCAGTCGAGCTTCAACGCACAAAATACATACTTCTGCCGCCCAACTGCAACTTCTCAGCACAGATACTGGAAATCTCGCAACTTCTACAACATTCAGTTCTCAATCACCCAGCCCAAGACAATACATCAACCAACCTGTTCTGATTCAAATCAACACAATACGCAATATGCCACCAAACCGGCTGCAACAATCCGACAGACCGAGCATAAACAACATAAAATTAATCGGCCAACGACCGAACCGTACCTGTGAGTGATTACCAAGCTTGATGGATCCCGAGTTTGCAGGCCGTCGTTGTTGTGATTCTTCATCGTCTACTAATCCGTTCGTTCCTTCTGTTTGTTGATGCAATTTATGCTGCGCATGCACTTTTCTGCATAGAACATGACATTTTCACTCTTCCAAGCCGTGGCGAAGTGGTGAACAATAATAAACAAATGCAACAACACAGCAAACTCGAGCAGTGTGATAGGTTCAAGTTGCGGAAAGTCTGCGCAATAACCATAGCCGCTATTCGGCATTCTATTCAGTGAGCGGCCGTCGTGAATAGATAGGCAAGATATTGCATACGATTTATTATGACAAAGTTATCGAGCTCTATTTTTCTTCGTTCGTGTCGTTTGATTGCTTGTCTGGGTTGATCAATAAAAATCATTAGCCAATCAAAACAAATGACAAGTAGCAGTAAGCAAACTGCATGGCTTCTAACAATTAACAAAGGTTATTTCCAACGGTTTCAAAATCGAACCATGCATGCGACACTAGCACTTCAAAAGGGGGCGATGCGCCGGGCCGCAATCTGTCATAAACCCGCTCGTTCGGTTCGCTTTGCTACCGGTTTCCGATGGCATAGGTCGAGCGCGTACTTGAAATCAGCTGTTAGGCCATTCGGGGAACGTTCGTTACAAACGCAGTTACTCCGACCGCCAACCACGTAGAGCAAGCTTCGTGCAGGTGAATTTAAATTGAATTAAATTGGTTTCATGAGTTTGCGGTGCAGTGCGTGGGAAGGGGCCTTTGGGGTGTATTGGGAAAGCATGAAAAATATAGTACAAGTGTTTTTTTAACAACGACAGAAAATTTTGAAAATTTGTACACTTAAAGCATGTCTTCGTTAAATTTCGGACACCAAAATAAAAGCAGCGAAAATAAATTACACATAATTTAACAAAACCAATTGTATATTTCACAATAATAGAGTTATATCTACATTATAAACCATTGATTAAGACGTTAATCCTTCGTTCTGTTAAATTCTCAAACTTTCTGTGGTACACCCGCCATCAGGTTCTTTACGGTATCTTCAGATACGCCCTCCTTGACGATTCTCCACCTTCTCTTGAAATCATCAACTAGAGCCCAGTACTTCTCTATTGGGCGAAGTTCTGGACAGTTTAGTGGATTGACTGTTTTTGGCACGTATTTGACCTCTTATACCTTATATCATTCCAGGACGGATTTCGCATAGTGACAAGAGGCAAAATCAGACCATATTCTTTCTCGTACAGGCCGGTTCATAAACCACGTAGACATTTTTGAAAATCTCAGACCCCCTCGTAGACTTTTGGTCCCCTCAAAAACGTCTACGTAGTCCCCCCCAAAAAAGACGCACTGGTCAGATGATTTGCAAATACAAATCACAGTACTTTTCGGTAGTTTTAGTTTCTTGGCAAGATCGCGTACCGATAAATTCGGATTTTGCTGCCGTTTGTACAAAATGCGTTTGCGCACTTCCACTTGAGTTGACGCCATTTTACTATATGTAACAAGAATGTAAGCATATTGTACCACTAAATAAAGTGGAGAGTTTCAGATGTATAAGTGAAACATTTCGGCGATCCATGAAATAATGCAAAATGTACACTGAAATAAAAGTGTCCGAAATTTAACGTGGACGGGGTTAACGAACAAAGGAATTATTTGAAAATAAATAAAACCTGTTTGTTTTTCAACGCGAGACAATCAAAGAGTGGCTTGATTATCGAGCCCTTGCCTCATTGCATTGATACTTATTTAAGATGACTTTTTAGTCTTCGACATATTAAAAATACTGTTATTTTATTTACGTGCAACGTTTCGGCCAATCACGGATCTTTTTCTGGGACTCTGTAAGCTATTTTATTAAATATTAATGTTTGTTACAGAACCGTGGTACAAGCTTCAGTCATACGATTTAAATAGCGAGATACTGGCTGATGAGTAACAAACCTTTACTCATCTCAAATACTATCACAATTTATTAAAACAATGACCCAACAACAAAAGATCTATTTTGATAGCTACAAAGCAGTGGTGTGTTGCTATAAGACAGTGCTATCAGATTTACGCATAATCAGTTACTTAAAGCTATTGTTTTCTTAATATGGCATGGAAAGTTTATGGATCAATTATAAAACTCTATTAGCTCATAGCCAATATTCTGTGTATGTGACTGTTAACTAATGATTGCTAAACAATGTCTTGTAAATTAAAGACTGAAGATTTAAATACGTCTTTTGATTGTTTCAAATGCATAATCATGGGTGGAGAAGATAGAGAACAAGGCAGCCCTCATCCCAGTATCACGAGTTCAAGTCTGGGATCGAGCAAAGTCAAATTTGGGTACTGATTTAAAAAAAGTTCTTTCAAAAAAGTAAAAAAATATAGATACCATAAATAATAAATTAACCATACCAACATGAACAGCAATGGCTGTTGTACATATCATCGTAAAATGATTATGCTCTCTAACGTTTGCCTGGGCACTTTTCAGATGCTGATAAAAAAAAAGCTAAGACAGATAATTGCTTTTGATAAATTTCTCATAGAAGGTAATTGTAAGCTTAAATGAGCTTAAGCCTTCCGCCAGTTAACCGGAACATTCCCCAAGTAACACACATCTGTCATAATTGGTTGCAGCAACTTGATTGTGACTTATTTGAGTCACATTGCAGCTATTTTGACTAAGTTGCAACAAGCGTGCTACTAAGGTCACCATGGTGGACGAAAACATGCGTGTAGGCATGTTTTTGAGTTCTTTCGTTGTTTTATTTATCAATTCCTCCTCAGTTTTCGCTACAAAATTGTTGGTGTAGATCTTACGCTTCAGGTTAGCCCAGACATTCTCGATGGGACGCAGCTGGGGGACGTTGGGCACCGACTTGGATACCACATCGATATTCAGCCGATCTATCTCCTCCAACGATCGCTTCGAGTGTGGGCCGACGCCAGATCCGGCCAGAACACTGCGTGTTCGCCCTTATGGTATTTCTTGATGAACTTCTGGCAGGCATTTCGTACTATAAAGTTCACCGTTCATGGCCAGTCCGGAGCGAAAGAAGAGCGACTTTGATATCCCCTCTCGCTGATTGTCAGCCACATCAGCACCTTCTTGGGGAACTTGGTGTGTGAAATGAACTTCACCTCAGAGCTCACTTCCTTCGTGGGGGAAGTAAAATACGAAGTGCCCTGCCAGTCGTTGCAATCCAGGGTGAGACAGGTCTCGTCGTCCATCACCACCGCCACGTCGCGATTCGCCGGGAAAATCGAATTGCACATCATATTCAGCCGCTGACGCTGCGTTATTGCCTGCAGCTCCGAACTCAGTGGACGCGACTTCCGCTTCCTGACATGTATGTTCATGTTCGCCAGGTACTTTTTCACTGTTTGGCCAGTTGAACCGACCTCCCGGCCAAGCGCACGCAGCGATGTAGCAACTTTTCCCTCGGTCTTTCTCTTCAGCATCCTTTGGAGCTTCTTGTCGCTCAGGGTCGTCGGCCGTCCAGAACCGGGCTTTCTTTCGATGCTCTGATTGTTGTCTAATAGTGCCAAGATGTTGTAGATGCCGGACCGGGCGTATCCGGCGTCTACAAAGTGCCGCACAATGTCCGGGGGTGTGCCGTTCTTTGAACGCGCACTCTTCTGAACAGAGTTGCTTCACTGGTTAGAGTTCGACTGATACAGCTGTCAAATTTTGTCTGCTGACTCAGAGCAAAGACCCCAATATCAAGACACACAGCTCCCTCTCTGTTTCAGTCGACATATTCGAAGCGCCCTCAACGTGTTCCAGAAACATTAGAAACGAATATGTATGCGTGAACACATAAGAGCCATCATCATGTGTGTGTGTGTGTGTGTGTGTGTGTGTGTATGTGTTTTGATTTGCATTTGTTTTGACAGCTGAACTTTTGATGCTCAACATCACCAACAAGCAATTGCAATATAATTTTAGCATCAACTTTAGCTTTTATTGGTATTGGAACAGAGATACAACTGCCTGGAAACGTTTCTGTAAAGATCACTTTTTGGACGAGGATTTCATCATTGCACGCAATAATAGTCAAGGTAATAAGAAAATTTTGAAGGTGATGTGAGTGAAATATTTATAGAATTATTGGGTTTTTTATGACAGGTAGTAGTTGTGGATGGTCCAAACGCTGCCGGTAAGTCGGCATTTCCAAAGGAGCTTGCGACCGAATTGGAAATGAAGTACTTCCCGGAAGCTACAATGGACAATTACTATGTTAACTCATATGGATACGATTTGCGCAAACTGGACCCGCAGTTACCACCAAATGTACAAAGTTTTAATGTGAACAAATTTCAGCAAAATCCAACCCATAAAAATGTCGCAAGTTTTCAAATTCGTATGCTAATGCAACGTTACTCGGAGTACATTGATGCATTGGCTCATCTTTTTTCTACCGGAGAAGGAGTCGTGCTAGACCGTTGCGTGTATTCGGATTTTGTTTGTAGAATTTGTAGAAGCCATGTTCAAGAACCGCTACATATCTAAGGGCGCCCGTTCGGTTTATTACGATTTGGTGAAGAATTCTTTTTCCGAACTTATAAAACCACTTTTGGTCTTTTTTCTTGTTGTTCCTGTAAATGCGTTAAAGGTTCTTATTAAAAAACAACCGAATCCAGTTCCACTGGCCATGGTTCTCAACAACAAATATCTGCAGAAAATGAAAAACATCTAAAAGCACTAAGGAGTGTATCGAAAAGTAGTTATAAACTTCCAAATAATAAAATAGGCATGAAAACATGGTTAAAATTAACATACTATTTCAGTTTATTATAGCTTAACATGTTTACAAAAGATCCAAACGGAAAAACTAGTCATCATGTTCATTTCTGTAGAATGCCCGTACCTTTGATTTGACACCTGCCATCAAATTCTGCACAGTGACCTTTGTGCACTTCCTGGATGCCGCTGCCCAATTTTTCTTAAAATCGGTCATGTTTTGGGACACTGTACCATCCTTCTTAAATATACGCTTGACTATTGCCCAATAGCGTTCGATCGGTCGCAACTGGGGACAGTTTAGTGGGTTGATGTCTTTTTCTACGAACTTGGTGTTATTCTCCGTCAGCCACTGTAGAGTGGATTTGGCGTAATGTGCCGATGCCAAATCTGGCCAGAAGAGAGGAGGGGACTGGTGCTTTCTATACAATGGTAGCAACCTGTTCTTCAAACATTCCTTTTGATAAATCTCAGCATTTATAGTTCCTTTTGTATAGAAAATTGAAGAACGCAAGCCACATGTGCAAATAGCTTGCCAAATGAGCACCTTCTAACCGAATTTCTCCATCGCAACAGTCGTATCTGCGGTTGGCACACGTTCCCCAACAGATTTAGTATAAAACTGCGGCCCCGGTAGCGTTCTTGAATCTTCTTTAATGTATGTTTCGTCATCCATCAAAATGCACTGGTCGACATTGTCCAAAATGCAGCTGTACAGCTTTCGAGCCCTGGTTTTGGCACGAGACTTTTGTTCCGGAGTTTGTTTGGGCACTTTCTGCTTTTTGTACGTCTTCAAGTCATTCCTGCGCTTGATTCGTTGAATCATTCCGATGCTGGTCCTGAACTTCTTGGCTAGATCGCGAGTAGAGGCAGATTTGTTCCGTTGAATATAATCCACAACTTTTTGGTCCAAATCGGGGTTGCTGGAGCCGGGTTTCCGGCCACTTCTTGGTAAATCCTTGAGGGAGCACTCCTTACCAAACTTTTCGATGATGCGTTTTACACTTGCCGGGTGAACATTTACTCTTTTCGCAATCTGGTTGTAAGTAACACCCTTTTCGGTGCACCAAGTGTGCAGAATTTTTTTTTTAGTCTCAAATTCAATTCGCGACATTTTGAATACAACTTTATCAACGGAAATGAATGAACCGAATAATCATTTTTGACATGTAAACAAAGCAAATGGCGCTTACACGCTAAAAATATATACAGTAGTTTATGCGTAATAACGCATCGAATGTTTATAACTACTTTTCGATACACTCCTTATATCTTAAAGTTATCAGCACCCATGCGGAACTTTTGGTGTACGATTGGTCAAACCACGGGAAACAGAAGTCGTCGTTGAAGATATCGAACGGATTGATTTCGATAGTTTCGAGAAAGATGATACGCATATGCGTGACTGGCGTATGGAGAATGAGGAAGAGTGGACTGAAGCTCGCTACATGAACAAGTCAGACTTGATGAACTACTTCAATGTGCCACATTACGACGTGCCCGAGTTGATAGTTACTCCGGAAGACTTTAAGGCTTGGTACGATTTGTGGTAATTGTAATTGTATAGCCTTAGCCTGTATAGCCGCTTCGGTAGATGTAATTGCTAACTTGGCTATGTGAGGATCCACCCTACAAAGATATAAGAATGTTCCATTAACTCATCAACGGCATATGTAAGTTTCATTATGAACATATCTACTGCTGAATTGAATTGGATTTATAATATGCAGGTACTTTAAAGCTATTGAAAAGAGGTTCTTGTGAGATTGTGTTAGATTCGTTGACTGCCATTAAAAATAGAAAATATCGTTTTTTTCTTTTTGTGTTGTTATGTTTTTTTATAAAAAACACACATTTCGCGTCGCGAAATCGAGGGGGATTCGGGGGTACCGGGGTGGGTGCGGAGGGTTTTTCGGGTCCTCGTGTCGGGAGTGGCAGAGAAAGGTGCTCTATTGGGTATGGTATGTGTGTGGTGTTCTTTTCGGTGGGCTGAAATGTTGGATTGTCTGATTGGATCCTTCTCTTACTTTATAAAAAAATAGGCGGGCTGGTGGGGGAGGGGGAGGGTATTTGGTTTGGTTTGTTGGTTTCGTTTTTTTTGTTTTATATTTATCATAATAAAAAACGTTTGTATTGGTTGTTGTGTGGTTGGTTGTCGAAATCATCTTCCAGAAGTACTTCCTCCTCAATCACGCTTTCGTGGGTTTCTGATTTGACATCACCGCTTTCATTATCACTCGCACTGGACTGAATTTCAGTTGAACCGTCTTCCAATTTGGTTTCGATCACTTGAGGTTCCGTAGCATACAGTTTCTCAACTTGACAGTAGAACAGATGGAATTCCAGCAGCTTGTTCCGACATCGGCAACAAATGTGGAAAATTTGTAATTCTTCTGTCTGGAAGTGTAAACAAGAATGCATTTGGTGACTACCGATAGTCTCAAAGCTGAAACTTACCGTGAATCAAAAATGTTTCTCTACCATGGTCAGAATTTGGATTCCATCCGAAAGCACAGTACAAGTTTGTTTTGATTTTTTTGACGTTTCTCTTGAGCGCAGAAGATTACAAATACACACACACAGTAACCTTTGCTTGATCACACACACATATTTATGTCATGTTTCTGGAAGTCGTTTGAGGGCGCTACCGTGCATGAAGTATACGGTATGTATGGAAAAATTTGACACCTGTGTGTCTTGTTATTGGGGGTCTTTGCTCAGAGGTTACTATGATTGATGCTGCATGGGTATTTTTGTCAGTGCGGGTGAAGGTAAACCCATGAAAACTCGGCAATTTTTGTCCATTTTTTTAAATGCAAACGTTAAAAGTAAATTTCATTATAGTTAAAGATTGTTTTTGCTTAAGAGATAAGTTATAGCAATACAGTGGTGGATACATGATTTGTACGTTTCATTTGAAAGTGCTCCAAGAGTTGAGTTGAAGCCTTACAATGATTATACCCATTGTTAAATAATGTTGATGTGTTATAATAAAATGAGTATTTCATTCAAATGTTGTGAAGCAGCAGATGTTGAATAAATTCTCCAATTTTGACTAAACGAAGTTTGAAAAGCAGTTTTGATTCAAAATAAGATGACGGTTGATAAGCATTAAGCTCAACCGTGAATTTGGAGAAATGCTTTTACAAACTAAAATTGTTACTTGGGAATCCAGCATAAACGGAATTTGGAACTACGATGAAGGAAGATTTGAAACAATATGTCGACATTCACAGAAAACTGCTTAAGAGAGATATTGTGAAGTTGGTAGTGAACATCGAAGTTCAGCAAACGTTCTTCAAACATAAATTACGTAATCAACAGTTCCATCATCTGTGAACCAAAATCGAACAAACCGTGCCAGAAAGCGTTTCCACACCGTTTTGGAAAAACAGCAGGCCTACCGAGACCGAAACAAAGCTATAAAGCGATAATGAAGTATAAATGGAGCGAATAAAAACTACAAGCATTAATTAGTATCTCACACCAAAGCTCAAGTACAGTAGAGCTGTCGCTCAACAGTAAAACCATCATACACGTCAAAAAAAATGTCTGCCTTTATTATGGTGATTTTCAGCTTCTTGGACTGGTTCATGACCTTAACCAGAAAATGAATAGCGCAGAAACTTGAAAGGTTTTTGTCGTGACCAACCGAAGTTTTCAGCTTCGATAATGTTGATTCACTGTTGCTGCTGCTACTGGTCCGTTGCTGTCAAAGTCATTACTAGAATGAACTGAATTAGCACAGCTAGCTGGTATTTATAGTTAACGGCCTCCCATGTCAATGCGTTGCGTTGGTTTTGTTTACTCCTCCGAAGTGAGGAGATTTAAGCATAGCTTACTATAAGTTTTATTTCGATCACGCTAAGTTGGGGCTTATTACGGTTGTCACCTTCACTATCACTTTCACTTCACATACACTTCACCTCACTTTTTTTATGCTACTGCTGGTATCACCGTGATCAAAAATGAACTCCGTGAGGTGAAAGTGATATTGAAGTGAAAATCGTAGTAGCCCTCAGAAAATTTACGGTTTGCGTAATTTTTTTCGGTGGCGTGACGGTGCCATGGTAACCATAATAACACCGAGTTCATTCGAATCGTCACCTCGGATGAACTCTTCCATATTTTTTCACTTGGGTGATATTCGTAATAAGATTTTTTGTTTTCACTTCGTCTTCACCGTGAAGTAAATACCCTAATAAGCCTCGTTGATTACACTTAAATCGAATGATGTTACCCAAATCGAAAGGTAAATTAACTCTTCAAAACCTACGTATCTTTATATTTCCTTCACACTTACTCTGTATAATTCAATTTCCTCACTCGAATTCCAATTATTTGATAGTCAATCTTACTATTATTGGGAGTTAGGGTGACTATGGCATTATAGTGATTTTTAACCGACTATGATCATAGTCAAAATCAGGGTTCAACATTATCGACGCATAAAAAGGAAAATGAACTACCTACGCAATCGTTTCGATTCAAGCAAGATCATTTTCATATATTCCATTTTGGTTCTTACTATCGAGTCACGATGAATTTTTTTCCTGTCGAACATGACTTGTCTGCCGATCATTTTCGTCTTTATGTTCATCAGTTCATTTGATTTTAAGCACATACTTGCGTCAATTGACGTAATGAACTACTCGAAACATGCGTTGTATCGAAAAATCGGTAAAATGGACTTTCCAGGACCATCCAAAACTCACGATATTTTTTCCTTTAAACTTGGTCAGTTTTTCAGAGTGGTATTGTGTTTTCCTTCGGAATTACTGCTAATGTTAACCTTCCTCGGGTATTAAAAAAAGTGACACATAAGACATCAGGACCAATATTGATCCGGATTTCAACCTTTCTAGAATTATAAAATTTCAACCCAGACACAATGCTGCACTCCATTTGAAAGGTTATGGTCTCAAAAATGCATTGGTGGTGTAAATACCTGGTTCCAGTAACATTGACCACCGAGAATCTGCTAAAAAGGGAAGAAGGTTGTGATTTCTATATATTGAATTACATACAAAACATTCCAGACTTATTGTAGAGAGTTTCCGCCTTCGACAAAGTTTCTCAGTATGTTATTTGTCGTCTTTTGACATCATCATATTAGCTCCAGATCAGGCCGCAAAGATGGCGGTGCAGATTATCTTTGCCAAATGAAGCGCTAGAGTGTTGCCGCTTCGAGCAAAGTTTCTTATTATGTCATTTTTCGTGTTTTGCCATTATCAGATAAGTTCCAAATCTTGCCGCAGAGATGGCGCTGCAGTCTATCTTTGACAAATGAAGCTCTAGAGAGTTGCCATTGTAGACAAAGTTTCTCATTGTGCCATTTGTCGTCTTTCGACGTAATCATATTAGTTCCAGATCTTACAGCACAGATGGCGCTGCAGTCTATCTTTGACAAATGAAATTCTAGAGAGTTGCCATCTTCGGAAAAGTTTTTCATTGTGACATTTGTCGTAATCATATTAGTTCCACATCTTTCAACAGAGATGGAGCTGTATTCTATGATTGTCGATTGAAGCAGGTGAGAGTTGCCGTCTTAGTTTTTCGGTATGTAATATGTCGCTTTTTATCATTATCATGTTCTCAGATTTTGCCGCAGAGATGGTGCTTCAGTTTATCTATGCCAAATGAAGCTCTAGAGGTCAGCCACCTTCGGCAAAGTTGTTCAGTATACAAAATGCATTCATTTGGAGGCGTTCGAGTTTTTTCAAAGAGGTTGAGATAGGCTGCAGCGCCATCACTGTGGTACTATCTGGAACTAATGTGATTATTTAATATGTCTTCATTTTACATTCTCAACAATTTTGATGAAGACGGCAACTCTCTAGAGCCTCATTTGGCAAAGATAGACTGCAGCACCAACTTTGCGGCGCAATTTGGAACTAATCTGAAAATCTCAAGTGACTACATTTTACATTCGCAACAACTTTACCTAAGTCGGCCACTCTCTAAAGCTTAATTTAACAAAGATAGACTGCAGCGCCTCCTCTGCAGCACGATTTGGAACTAATATGATAATATCAAAAAACGATTCGTTACGCACTGAGAAACTTTGCTGAATGTGCCAATTCTCTACAATGAGTCTGGAATGTTTTATATGCATTTCTGTTAACACAGCGAAACTAAAACTGCCTTCCCTTTGTAGCAGTTATGTTGAAATGTTATGTTTCACTTTTTTTTGTACAACCACCTTAAACTGATTTGCAAAAAAAAATGTTTATGCTAAACTGAAGAATTCCGTAAAATATTAAAAGTCAGAAATTTTCAGCCCAATTGGTTTAAAAATAAAAGAGATAGCGTACATTGAAGTTGCGCCATGGGTAAGAATTGACCCTAATATCTTCGGAATTTTAATCTCACTTTCCTTGACGAGGGTCGGAAAAATGAACTTATCGGCGTAATGGTATTCACGGTAGTAGAAAACGAGAAAGTGTTAAGGAATGAACTCAGTATATACTTCTATTTTGGGTTTATCACTAAAACCTAGAATTGAATCAACTTATTCGTACATCATTCCGATTCAAGATGCTAATGCACTCTATGATCCTAAATTTTAATGATGTCCGAAATAGATGCAAAAACTTAAAATCAAATCAACGGTTTCTATAAGTGATCAATTTCATTTTTATTCCCTTCAGGTGTCATTGAAGTAGAAGAGAGACAGACCGCGGCATTTTTGAAAGATCAAACCATGGCAGTGATCCGAAGCTACGGTTTCACGATTCAGTCTACCTACTTCATTGCAATACGGTAGTAACTTCATTTAACTGTGAAAAATGAACTGAACACGAAGCAAGCAAAAACAAACAGCATGAAAACAGATCGAAAGTGGTTCTATAGTTGTTGACATGGGATATGCTCGAAAAGAAAGGGCTTGATTTTCGTTTGATATTGATGGTGAACAGCTTCATCGTCGCTTGACAATTATCAATTGACGATGACTTTGCCGGGCCCTGGTCAAAATAACTATCAAATATATTTAATCCAACATTTACCAACATTTATGTCGGAATAGTCCTTGTAACCATGACCATAAGATTTTTTCTTACAACCATGACCATAGTCAAAAATGCTATGATCGTGGTGAGTTCAACCATTTTCATGGTTATCGAAATCATTATATGCAATAGTCACCCGGCCCTTGTTTTTTTTTTCTGGGCACACCTATAAATATATTCAGCGTGCACCCCGCGGGGTTTTTTGCTGGGGGGGAGGCGGTTGGGGTTGGTTTGGTGGGTGGTTTTGCGAGCGTTCCATAACCGCCGCTAGATGGTACACTCAAGCAAATAAACTTGAACATTTCATAAGGTTCAACTTATGAACGATGCTTTGGAATTTCGTAAGACTGACTTATGAATGGATTTTGTTTTGCCTGACGTTGTTGTTGTATGCCTTTAAGCTTTCCTAATTACAGTCACTGGACCCATAACCTCAACGTTCAAGGTCCGAATACCGGTTGCTACATATTTTATTCAACAACAAGGCAAATTAATGAAATTCATGCGGATTGCTTGTGGCAAACAATAATAATGTAATCTTATGAATACCGGAAGTTTATTTCGCTGAGTGTATTGTCTCTTGTTGGGTAACTAAAACTCGCTGACCATCATATCCCTATTTCTTTGTTATTACCATCATTTCCTATTTCTTTGTTTTTAATTTTTTTCAAGAATTTTTCCATATTGTGGAATATTTAAATTAGGTATA
>JAHHFK020002896.1:0-34037 GCA_024533555.2 Aedes koreicus
TGCCACGTTGTGTTTGTGTTTCAGTGTGTCGGAAGGTGTTTCGGGGTGTCGGAAGGTGTTTCTCTATTTTAACGTATCTGTCAATACTTCAATCGAAAAGTTATGCTTATTGGCAACATGGACCTTTTTGACGTTGATTCCACGCACATTAAGCATACCGTAAATCCTATCAGTGCAAGCGAGAGGGAAACAAAACAGTGAGAAAACAAACAATCGATTCGTGTAAGTGGTGCCAGAAATGAATTTATCTCTCATGTGTGGTGGCGATTGTGTTTGAAGTGTGGTGGATTGTGTTTTTAATGGTGCCACATGGTGGCCGACTGACTTACCCCCTGAAAAACATCCAAAAAAGCTGTTTGAGTGACTACAACGGGAGATAAAAAAACATTATGATTGATTTATTTTTTCCTTCTAATGTCTTACGCCGTACTTAAATCCGTTTCTAATTAAATTTTGCCTAGAATATTTCAGAAGCATTTTCAGCTTGTCGCTGGGAGATGTTGAAAACATCATCACTCCGTGTCTCTTTGGTTGGATTCGTTAATAGGCATCAATTGTAATTTATAAACATGGGATCACATCTTTTTTCACACCTTTTTTATCTAGTAATAATCAAAGCCAAATCCCGATGACCGTATTGAAACAATCGATCCTCAAAGTCCTGGTTGTTATTAAGCTATTAATAGAGCAGCTGAATGTAATATATTATGTGCTATAAATTGCATCCAATTATGGATGGATAACAAAATGGCGATGAAGCAGACCAGTTCTTTCGCTCACTCTTGCCACTTCGTTTGTCACCATTGCTTTCAACCTTTGCCGCTTTACACGCACCGTCTCCTATCTCATGCGGCGTTTGGCAAGATTGAAAAAAAAAAATAAGCAGCGCATCGATGTAGAAGAAATCTGAACAATCGACACTGATCGAAATCAATAGGATAAATCTTTGAGAGCATCGCATTATCAATCTAGATGTGTCGCACCCTTCGGCCCTGAGTCAAAAATATTTTTCTTTGAATTCAAAGTGATTTATTTTTAAAATAATTATCTATTTCTCTGCGTGTACAACAACCATGAAAATGGTCCAATTCACCACGTTCATGGCATTCTTGACTATGGTCATGGTAAAGGCAGGTTTACAGTTCGGGAAAAGCATCACGGAATTTGGAAACGGGATTTGGCTCGGGAATTTTTACAGATGACGTCTCTCCACATTTCTCCACACTCAGTGACAAGCATGTATTGCGTCTCAGGTTTTGCGTATTTTTTACATTTGTCTACGTTTTTCCTTGCAGGAAGCATTGAAAAATGGACAGTTATGAAGATCGCACCGGATTTATCACACTGAAAAAAATCTTGTAGTAAAATCTACCATTTTACCCGACTATGCCTATCTTCAAAACTACCATGAAATTTCAGTCAAATTTACTACGTTTATGGTAAAACTTTCAACATTTGTGGTATGTTTGACAGACCTCATATTGATATCAACCGCACCATGTTTGATCTAATCGCAGGCATGGTAAAATTAAACGCATTTATTGTCAGGTGAAAATTGTTGGTGTTTGCGCTTAATTTAACCCTCGACGTAGTTTCTACCTCTTTCTTGCGTGCACAAATCTTTTGGAGTTTTGATTTATCAAAATAAATTCTAGAAATTTACGAGTTATTTTATGCAAGTTTACTTTAACGATGTATGTTTTTTACCTGGTCGATTCCCTCAAAGCATCCCAGTACTTCCGGCACACCTGGACACTGATGGATTAATTCAGGGACGATGATACAGTACAACTGATATGTTGCCAAATAGCATCTTTAGCTATTTAGTTGGAATACTCCTTGCTTGTTATTTGGTACAAGCTAGGGTACAAGCAAGGATGTTTTGAAATTTCTTAGCAAAGAGCCACTTTAATGGCAATTTCCTTGTTGCATTTTGTCGTTTTTGCTACGTTTTTTTCTGGAACGAACTCTATATTTTCTTCGTCCAATATTTACTGGGTTAGCGGTTCGTCAATTGTATCCTGACTGACAAACCCATCAAAGTCTTCAATCAAGCACATCAAATTCGGAAAAAAAAACTATTTCCGAACTCGGCTCTCTTTCTGACATTACAATTTTTTTTTTCTGTTCGAGTTCAATCTTCCAAAATCCGCCCAGAAACAAATCGGAATGATTTGTTCCGGCCAAAGAAGTAGTGTGTAGAGATGAATTTTATTTCCCGGGGTAAATCCCCCGAGTGGGTTTACACTTCAGGAAAACTGTAATATTTGTGTAGACTTAATTAAATCTAAAAATCCCGGGCTCCATTTAACACACACAGGTACTCAAATCCCGTGCCGCATTTTCTGAACTGTAAACCCGCCTTAAGCCTTATATTGTATGGAGAAAAAAAAACTAAAAATTTAGTATGAAACAAACTATTTTTTGGGTTACTGAGTTTTATATTTTATTATAAAAATATTAATTAAAAATGTTGCCCTGAAAATAGTAGGAAAGCTCGCATTTGTAGATTTCTCTTGGACTGAGAGAGGTCAATAAATGTAAATGTGCGATTTTGTAATGTTTTTTGAGCATTTTATTTAAATAAATATTCTTGAAATTCCAGAAGAAATGTAGGTGATTGGAAAAGGAAATGTTTGTTGCTTCAACCATTTTCGTTTGTTTGTTTCAAACAGCAATTCAATTTAAATCATACTAAAATTTGTTTGAAACAAACCATACGCGTTGGTAAAATCAACAAACAAATCTGTTTGTTTTCGTAGCTGTCATAATGAAACAACCAACATAATGCCTGGGACAGACATACAACGTACAGCGTTGTACTCCTTTAGTCTAGTACCTGTTTTTTATACTGGATTAAAGTATTTGACAGTTCGAACAACCTGTAGTGAGTGTCATAATGGTTAATTCAAACGGATGTAAGTTGAACTTAACTGCTCGACTTCCGACACAATTACTCAAAATTTGAGTTTGTTTTAACCACCGTAGATAGTCAAATCATACTAATATGATGTTTGTGCCAAATTCAACATGAAATTCCGGTTTAATGAAACAAGAATATGTTTGCGTTTACCAATTTTTTTTTCTCAGTGAAGGATACACGCTAAGATGAAAATACCTAAAGATCGTTAAAAAGTACCGATAATCGCTCAATAGTACACATACCTAAATTATGCGTAAACACAGATTACCTAATATTGGGTAATAGTATTAAAGGAAGATAAACGTTAAATATTACCTTTACTATCGTTACTTTCTACTGTAAAGTATTTTTTGGTAGTTTTATTTTACATAATGCTTAAATAACAATTAAATGCAATTACACTATTTATCCAATCGGATTAGTATTCTACAGTCTGCACTAAAGAAGAAACAAATCAGCGCCAACATTTGATTAGGGCGAATCTGCTTTTGTAAACAAACACTTTGTCTGCTAATTTATCGGAAGTTGAATACAATTCCTCCAAATTAAATATATCAGCGGATAGAGATACAGCTCCTCTTCCTTAAAGAGTGCTTATTTTGCATTTGTGAAATTTTGTTCAAGAGAAACTACGAAAGCCATGTTTTACAAAAACAGATTCGCCCTAATCTAATGTTGGCGCTGAAATGTTCAAATGTATTGCAGAAATATAATTTTGGCATTAAAAACAAAAAGTATCAATAAAGTATGGGGGAATCCAAGTAAAGCTAAAGTGAGATTTAACATCGTAGTATCTAAAATCTAAAAATGAAATTGGTAATAACATTCGGGCTATTTTTCAAACTGTATGCAATTGGTCGGTATCGTCATTATCGCTCTCTTTATCACCAATTACTTTGCTTAAACAGCTCGAAAAATCATTTTTCAAGCTCACCATCTACGACGTTGACCCTCACGTTTGCATTACCTGGATTCCTCCTTAAGGTGAATATCGAGTTCGAAAGAAATTTCTTTTTCTATCTCAATCCCATGTTAAATTCCGTTTACTGAAACGGAAAAGTAGTATTCCGTAACCTCTCTACTTTTTTAGTCGATACTTACCTTTACAGATATTTTTTTTCTGCATCAACCCAACATTTTGACTCGTTCATTATTTCGCTCTGGATTGATGCCGCTAGAATTGTTGAGCTAGTATCAAAACAAAATCAAAAACTATTGCTTCAAATATTGGGACAATGAACTATTTATAAGATTAATGAGGAAAATAATTATGTTTTCACTGAGAAAAACATGGCGACCGCGTTGCTTCAGTGACGAGGATGTTATTCAATGTTGGGTAAATAATAACGTCCAGTATTGAAAAATGAACATTACCCTACTGTCAGTAAAAATTACTGTTTATTATAGTTTAATTTTACCGATATTTTGGGTATTGTTAACAATACCTAATTTTAGGTAAAATAAATACCTAATTTTAGAATTCCCATCTTAGCGTGTAGATAATTGAAAAAATACTTCTTGAATTCAACACGCGGGAACTTGTATTCAACAAGCGAGCGGGTGGAAAAAAATGGAATTTGGTCGCGACAAGTGCACGGAATTAGAATGTGTTTTCAAATACAGAATGTTAAGGAATTTTCGAGCATTTTCCGTCACGCTTCTAAAGGGTGGTGGTATGGAAACTGTGCGAATCCATACAATAATTATTTGTTGTTCATACTAAATACGTGACGTGATGAAGGGGTGAGGGGGCTGGTGAAAATAATGGACAATTTCTGTGTGACGTTAGTTGTGCTTTACATAGCCGATAAACCCGTTTTTTTTCTATATGGCGTCTGAAGGTCTAATCTATCAACTCGACAAAGATTTTTCATTAGGGCCTAACTGACAAACGTAAACAATGGCTTTTTCCGCGAATTTCTCGTCATTAAAAACTCGCCTAACCAATCCACCACGGTCATTTTGAAAAGGAAGAGTTCACCTATTCGATAGAATTGGAGGCTTACATGGGAAGCCTTTATGCCACTAGAACTTTACGGAAGAAGCCATCGTTTACGTTTGTCAGTTTGGCCCTAATGAAAAATCTTTGTCGAACTATAGAAGTACATCTCTAACACCAAGATGAGAGCCCGCCAAACGGAGAAGGATGGGGAAAATTATGTCATGTCCTTCGGATTCAAACGACTAGTCTAACTATTTAGATAAGTTTTTTTTTATTGTACCATGAATATTATACCTTTTATTTCACTGTTGATAGTTCCAGTAAAACAAATTACATGGATGAGATGTTTCAGTTAGTAATAATTATTTCTGATATTTACTGTAAAGAAGTGGATTAGTAAACTATTGTAACACTAGTACATTTAATGTGTGGAATACAGTGCGTTTTGAAACATTTTGATCCTCGATGAGTTATCATATTGGTTGTTTGAATACCATTTCCACCAATGGGCATCCGACTTGATACCATCGCTGCCCTCCACACATTTTGTCTAGATTCTGTGTGATTTTTAAAACCTTGTTTTTATTTTACTTTGTATCAATTTATTCGCTATTTTTCACACTTCAACCATCACTTCCCGTTTCACATCATACATCTATATAATTCACAGTAGATCTCTGCGTCAACGCAGAACAGCCTCCGTACAAATTATAATAAATACAAAATTGCAAGATGATTCTCATTCGAGGAAAGTGGTACAGAAATAATTTCTGTTTCTTTTTTATCTTTCGTAGACTAAGTGCTACCATTATCACATTTATGTAATCAATCGTATCGAGGATTAGAAATAAAGAAATGGTTAAGAATTCAACTAGTCGCTATTTGATAGTGGAAATTCTCAATTTCTTTTGGATGTCAATACCTGCTAATAACAATCAATTAAATAAATAGGAATTCTTAGTGCTAGTTACTTCGTTTCTAATTTTTGTATCTTTCTCACAGTAAAAACTAATTAATCACGCATTTTTCTATGTGTTAGATGGAGGTCAGTTAAAAAAAAAGAAAATTCAATGAGATAAGAATGAGGTTTTAAAGGATGATAAAATTATAGTCTTAATTCATCGCGACCGCAGGTGGGGGGAATGCAAACGATTGTGCGGGTTGCGGTAGGGTACCTCCGAACTGGTACCCGGAGGAAGGAGCAGGTGTACTTCTGGTATACCCGCCGAAAGACGAGCCCACAGCGGCATTTTGGGAAGGTGGAGCGGATGTGTAAGGTTTGTACGATCCGTAGCCGTTGCTGGTTGGAGCACTGGTACCACCAGTAGTATTACTACTTGTATATCCCCCCTTATTATAGCTATTTCCAGTTCCACCGGACGGGAATGATGGTGGTGCATTAGCCGGAGCAGAGAATCGACTCGGACGAGCTCCGGATGGTGGGCCAGATCCATTTGGAATTCGATTCTGATCACGCTGTTGGTAGCCGCCGTTCTGAGCAGGTTTCGAACCGTACTTGTCACCACCAACATCCCCACGTGGTCCTCCGCCGAACTTGTTGTGCATACCGCCGCCAAATCGGTGACCTCCATCGTTGCGCTGTCCACCGAAACCTCCGTCACGTGGTGGCCGGTTTTGTTGACCACCGAAACGATTACCATACCGGTTACGTCCGCCGCGTCCGTTCATACCGGGTTTGGCCATGTCAGCCAGTTTCGGGTTGATTACCTGTAATGAGTAAAGAGAATCGAAGTCAGTTGAAGATTGTCTAGATACATTACGCAAACGGTTGACGGTCGATAATGATTGAAGGCCATCATTCTTACCTGATTGGCTTCTCGCAGAACATTGATGAGGTCTCCGGCCTTGTTGGCGTTGGAATTGGTGAACAGCGTGTACGCAGTGCCGGTATTGTTAGAACGGCCAGTTCTACCAATACGATGAACGTAATCTTCTGAATTTGACGGGTAGTCGTAATTAATTACAAACTTCACGTCTTCGACATCTGTACGGGAGCGGGGAACGGGCATTAGCATGTAACATATACGAAGAGCGTGTTATTACAACGCAAACGGAAAACGATGATTGAATTTTAACATCGGCTAAGTGAAACTTCCAGTAGGCATTAATGGAAGCTTACAAGAAAGAATGATTTCACATCACAAATGGGATAATATTCAAACGTTCTTTAAAACAGATTTCACTACTTTAGTGATTCTCTTGATGAGGAATCCATTTTCCATCCGCAAGTCCATATGTGATGACATTAAGGGTGTTACCGACTAATTCAGATCTGTGTTTGCCACGCGTTCAAAATTTTGATAAACCCATCACACTATGCTTACTACAGGTGAAACGTCTTCTTCATCAAAGTGTATCTCTACGTGCCTTTGATTATTGTCACATATTCCACATCTGTTACTTAATCTCTAATAATCAAATTCACTGTCTGTTTTAAGAGTACATTCTTATACGAGCTTTTGTTCAGTCAAATAAGTGTGGCCGGGAGATCATTGTGGTCGGAGTAACTTAATTTTGGCATTTACTTTTACATTTCACTCACTTCGGTTGACTCTACGATAGTTAAGGCACTATTTCGGGATTTTTGGCACTCGAAACCTATTAAAGGATCCCAAAAGCACTGCAAAGCCATGGAATTTTAGTAAAGCCGTTAGAAAGCATGAATTCCGAGGGGAGGGGAAACTATTAACCGAAAGATGAAAGGTCATGAATTATTCTAAGCTAGTTAGACGCAAATTCAACGCATTTAGTTACCTGATTGATTATGGCAGTGCGCTCCTGGGATTAAATCGAATCGTTATCAAATAACAGGTAGGAGATTTACTCAAAGGAAAGGACCTGCTTCTATCTGGATGATAATTCAATAATGCCTTTGGTTTGGGGTTGAGTGAATGAAACATAATTTATTAGCAATAGCCTATTTCCGCACAATCCCTGGGAACGCGAGAAGTATTCACTCATTTCAAGGGTCAGATAAGGGTTGTGTTGAATCTGCCTTGTCCTCCAAATCAATACAAGATCAATATTGGGTGACGCCTCCTCAGCAAGGGAGCTAGAGCTGAGAGGTTGAGAAGCTTCACGACGCCACCGTACAAGAACTTGATTTGAAGCTTGACTGGAGTTTGAGGCAGTGAAAATTCTTCGCGCGACTGATGAGATTGTCGACATCTGAATAGCTTTTGCTTCGACAGATAACTCAAATACACCCTGCAAAACCAACTGCCTCCATATTTGTTGTTTACGTGAAAAGCTTACGGTGTGATAATAAAATCAAGCTTTCCAGAATTCATTCACCATCAGCATACCGCTAATGGTCACAAGAATAGAAATGTTTCTCTGTTTATATCTTTCCTGGTATTCACTATTAATAGAAATATCGAAAGTCAATAAAACCTGATTATTCCCGTTCAGCTGCGTCCTCTGATGTCCAATTTATACACTATCCTGAAAAGAAAGACATAAGCAATTGTTACAAATCACAACGCACTCCCCTCATGTGCGTTTCACCCAGATACTGCAATGAAACGAAAGCGTGGTCGTGAATACAGGAAATACATAAATTCATCTCTTTCTCGATCGGTACGGAATGGTTACTCTACACGAACAAATACAGAAGGATTTCGTCACAGGTGTACAGAATCTGTTTCTCCTCGAATTGCTTATCTCATATACGGACGATCTCGGCCAGTGAGAACAATTGACTGACAAAACTTTGTAGGCGAATAAATATCCCAGAAATCGGTTGATTGTGTATTATTGGGTCACATCTATGGTAAGAGTTAACCAGCGATGAAAGCGCAGGTGTAGGCATCCATTCTCAGCTTACAAGATTTCAAGCCAGCTAAGTAGGAATCCACCCGTTCATTCATCCGATGGCCACCCTTGGGTCGCTAGAACGACTAACTACTATAGGACCAGAAAACTTACCAAGTCCACGAGCGGCGACATCGGTAGCCACCAAGATACCCTGGCGGCCATTTCGGAATGCATTCAGAACGTAGTCACGTTCCTGCTGTGATTTGTCGCCGTGAATCGAAACAGCTCTCCAACCATTACGGTTGATAATGCGGGTGATTTCGTCCACCCGCCGTTTGGTTTCGACGAAGATAATCGTCTTAGTCTCACTCTCCGCAGAGATTTCTGTCAGCAGCTTCATTAGCTTCTGATCCTTTTCATAATCTTCGCAAACGTCCACAATCTGCAGAATATTGTGATTTGCCGAAAGATTTAGCGATCCAATGTTGATCTGAACGTAATCGTTCAAAAACTCTTCTGCCAAATTTCTAACTTCCTTGGGCCATGTGGCGGACCACATCAGCACTTGGCGATCAGGACGAATCTGTCCCATAATCTTGCGAATCTGCGGCTCAAAGCCCATATCAAGCATACGGTCAGCTTCATCGAGCACCAAATAGGTGCACCGACGTAAGTTAGTGATACCGCGCTCAAGGAAATCAATCAATCGACCTGGTGTGGCTATTACGATTTCCGCACCACGTTCCAAATCACGGATCTGTGGCCCCTTAGGGGCTCCACCGAATACGCAAGTGTTGTTAGCGTTGATCCTTTGTCCAAAATCCGTTGCAACTTGTTGGATTTGCTGAGCCAGCTCACGAGTTGGTGCTAATACTAATGCAATCGGACCTTCTCCACGACGAAGCTGATCCTGATGTGTAATGTGTACCAAAGCTGGTGCAATGTAAGCCAACGTTTTTCCCGAACCTGTTTGAGCGATTCCTACCATATCGCGACCACTGAGGGCGATTGGCATACCCTGCGCTTGGATGGCCGTTGGTTTGGCGAAGCCTTGTTTGTTAGCTTCTTCCAAGATGTAGTCAGGTAGACCACCTTGCTCAAACTCCATACTGGGACGGGGAATGTTTCTGCCCTTGAGTGTGATCTCCAGTTTGGCCAGAAATCCTTTCACCTCTGTCTCCGAGAGGTTTGTGATGAAATCTGTCGGTTTGTAAAAATCTTTCTCGAACGGTGTCAGCTCTTCGTTGGTCCACTTCAGTGTACGCAGCGAGGCGCCATTATTGGCCTGCCGATCGAACGAGCCACGATTTGCGCCGAAACCACCACCACCTCCGCCCATTCCGCCACGGGATCCTCCTGAGGGGCGATCGCCACCACGGAAACCACCACCGCCGTTCATGGGACGGCCTCCTCCTTGGCTACCTCCGCGGAATCCGCCGGACGATGGTTGACGATTGCCGTACCTATAGGAAAAAAATAGATAATTTTAAATATATCATTAGAATGGTATTAACGTGCTTTGAACATCTAAATTTCAGAAGAACTCTAGCTCGTATTACTTCGGAAGCAAGCGCTGGCAACCCTATACCAATGACTGCATTATTTGTTTTATTGTTGGTAGAAAAATAGGGGAACATGGAAAATAAGAAAAATTATCTCAACTGACACCGAATTGAAGAAAAACGAATTATGTCAAAATGGTCGGTTACTTATGGCGAGTTAACACTATCTGTGAAAATGGAAAGAGAGAAAAAATCTTATTCTGGGCAGGGGTTAAATGGGTCATTTACTATGAGAACCACTCATTTGCCGGTAACTCATTTCATAAGCTATATTTTAAAAGATGATTTAAGATGAACTTGCAGCGTTTTCTTGTTTGCTTAAACAGTTTTTTTTTTTAATGTCGTTAAAATTCTTAAATGAATGGCATTAGAGCGCTAGTAAGGCACACTATATGACTGAATACCCCTGTCATTTAGTAAGAACGCTAATAATTATTATTTAGCATCTTACTTGATAAACTTGCTTGGTTTTAAAATTACTTAGGACCTAATACATAGTTTTTCTTGAAGTGGATAGATAACGTCGCTATAATAGTTCATACACAACTGTGAAATGCTCATTTGGCTAGAATGCCAATTCGTTGGGGTAGTTGATTCGCTATAGCATTTCTCTGGAACCAATAATCGATATCCTTTCGGGTAGTTGCAGAAATAACAGGGTAGATCTACGAAAACTTAAATTGACGATTTCTTGCTGAACGATGATTTACCTGGTTTTCTCTGAAACTACCTGAAAGGTAGTTCTTTAGGAATATTGATTGTACGCGTCGTAGGTAATCACATATGTTTGATTTTGAGTAAGAAAATCGTAGATTTGAAGCATAATTAAACTTTAATTAGTTCGCGTACTTTTTAAAGTAAACAAAAGCATGACAGTATATATTCAGGCCATGTTTTTTACCGCTGATCATCAAATTCAGTAACAGTAACTGTTATGAAATGTGTCTACAGCATGACTGTTGATCTATAACGTCTGCCATGCAAATGTAAGACATTAACGAAGGCTACCACAGATGTAGAGACAATTAAATTTCCGCCGACAACATGGTAAGCACTACCTAGGAGTTGGCACCGCGGTCCAACTGTTGTCGGTGTCGGATTAATCCTCGGTCTCCTCAGTCTTGAAGTTAATAACTCGTCAATTTTTCACATAAAAGATTATTGCTAATAAACTTTAATTGATTTATCCTTAACATGACTAGATTTCTAATTTGAGTAAAATCATCACTGTTTTTAAAGGTACATAACGTTTTAACCACTTTCAATGACACACATATTGTATGCCAAATAAAACGGTTATATCGTGTGTTCACGTAATCGAGAAAGTACTTTTGCTTTTTTAAAAGCTAACTACTGCGCTATTTGCAACGCGCAAGCCACCTAGTAAAAAAACGAGACAGCAGTTTCTTATACATAGCAACAGCACCCATTATAGGACGGTATACATATGCTTACCGCTTCTACGAATGGGGTTTGAAAAATGCTTCATGTGCTATGAGATGGAACGATGTGCATGTTGCTAGCTAGTTCACTAGAGACCGAGGCCTTTGTTCACAACCGTCCTCAATGCACAGGCGCACTGATTTCCCCACTCGATCGATTCGTGGAATTTTCCAGCTGAGAAAACTGGAAGGGAATCGGCCCCGTTATATTTTAGGGAGATGAGAAAAAATAGAACCTCAACACTGAAAATTTCAAAAATTCATGCGTTCTTAAGGAAACATTTACAATCATTAAAAATTAGAAGATAAATGTGTTTCGAGCTAGCTAGATTTGACAACGGCTGCGGAATTAGTTCCCAGCGATGCGGTCGGATACGGCAGCCATCTTGTGATGGTGAAAATTTTGAAGTCACCAATTTCACAGGAAAATACCATTATCTCGAAAATTAACACTACTCTGACTAGAAAAATTGTCGTTTGTTATCACTAATAGTTTTTCTTACATTTTTTCACTATTTTGGGAGGGTCCTCGCGGAATAGTTTCTGCAGAATTAAGCGAAAGACGGAGCGACGTGGATTTCTTGTCCAAACACTTTGGTTGATTCACTCAAACTGCACCGACTGTTGGGCGAAAATGCACCACGAACCTTGCTTTGTTGGGGCACGAGAAAGCTTTCGGAGCCACAGTGGTGTCAGAATTGCGGTTGTTTTTAACACACTGTAAATGCAAAATACACATTTAATGGAGCAATTTTACCCATGTTAAACTTGAACTTACCCAGATAGAATTCGTTCACTTATACCACAGAGAACAGACATGGATGTCCATATACCTTTTCTTGAAAAATGTGTGTAAAAGTATAGGGGGCAGCCGGTATAAGAAGCAAGTGGAGAGAAAAACAAACAAAACTTTTCAAGTTATGTGCTTGGCTTTTTAATGATGAACATTGGCATGACAGTTATCATGCAACTGCAGCGCCGCCTACCAGGAGCATAACGACATACATTTGAAATGTCGGTTAAAAGTTTTACACAAGTAGCAGACCGAAGATGAACGTCTGTTCTCTGTGCTTATACCAACAATCAATATGCAACTAACGATTTGAAATTGGTTCACTGTTGTACAACCCCTTGGTCCGAAGTACACCTGCTCTGAGAAAAATTTCATCGTTGTACCGACATTTAAATCATGGTCAGGATGACTATCGCATATAATGATTTCAATAACCATGAAAATGGACGAATTCACCACGTTCGTGGCATTTTTGACTATGATCATGATAACAAGGACTATTTCGACATTATGGAAAATGTTGCATCAACTATTTTTAATGGTAGTTTTGACCATGATCATAGTCGGTTCAAAATCACTATACTGCAATAGTCATCCTAACCCCCAATAATGGTAAAATTAACTATCAAATTCCTCTCTGTGTGGATGCCAGCACCTTGCTATACACAGAGAGGAATTTGATAGTCAATTTTACCATTATTGGGGGTTAGGATGACTATTGCAGTATAGTGATTTTGAACCGACTATGATCATGGTCAAAACTACCATTAAAAATAGTTGATGCAACATTTTCCATAATGTCGGAATAGTCCTTGTTACCATGATCATAGTCAAAAATGCCATGAACGTGGTGAATTCTACCATTTTCATGGTTATTGAAACCATTATATGCGATAGTCATCCTGGCCATGATTTAATTGTCGGTACAACGATGAAATTTTTCTCAGAGTACATATTTGCTGTGTTATTTTGACAGAATATTTGAGAGTGTGTTCGTGTGAGTTCATTATTAGGGGTGTATTATGCCTGGGACAGACATACAACGTACAGCGTTGTACTCCTTTAGTCTAGTACGTGTTTTTGGTACTGGATTAAAGTATTTGACAGTTCGTACAACGGTCAGCGTTGTATGTCTGTCATAAGTATTATTAAGCTTGGGACCGAGCTTGGGACCGATGTGCTAGTACTGACTGAGCCAAGAAAAAAATCGTATTTGTTCGGGACCTACTGGTCTTAGAGTTAGTCTATGCTTATACCTTTGAAAAACAATCAACTGACATTTGCTCAGTTGTCAGATGTTGTCTTCTCTTTTAATGTTAATGGATTATTTTTCTGTTCAACCGGATCAGCAATTGCGGCAAGCGCACCGCTACTGCGATCGCCATTTGAAATTACACGTACACGAACCACACGTGCACGAACGTTCAAAAACCCATTAATGGGTAAAAAACACCCATTTTCGCTAGAAGTGCCTCTCTCCCGTTGTACTTCTTTAGTCTAGTACCTTTTTTTTAGTACTGGGTTAAAGTATTTGACAGTTCGTACAACGCTGTACGTTTTATGTCTTTCCCAGGCATTATCCCAAGTAACCACAAGCATTATATTATTGCTGTTATTCAACACAAAATCAACATCATTAATGCTGGATCGCATCAATTCAACAGTTGTCAAGTAATGAAGCGTTAGATTAGCTTTAAGAATGTAATGATGCATTACCAATGCAATGATACATTACCAAAGCAATAATGCTACTTAAGCAATGTCTTATGGCATTCCAAAAGATATAGCTTTAGTTCGATCTTAGTGGGGCCCTTTTCAGCTTTAATCCAACTTCAATGATGCACTAGACGTAATGCATATGCCCTATATATGCAAGCTATTATAGCCTCATGGTTACTTGGGTACTCCCCAACTGCATAATATAGATGAAGCATACCCATAAGTAACCACAAGCATTATATCATAACACTAATTCGACTGACTATCAGCAACAGTTATGCCATATCACATTTTTTCAACAACTCCCATGCTATGTATTATTTTACATTAAAAATGTTATGGTGCATTACTATATTTCTACAAACAACTTAACGTTAAATACGCATTAAATGATGCATTATTGCATTATCTCAATAAATGCTTCATTGCTAGCTAAAAAGTAGCATTGGTGCAGTATCATTTGGATGACATTTTCCAATTTTCATTTTCCTTAACCTTGGACTTCGCAGCATAAATTTTGGTTCCTAAAATTTCAGCAAAAATATGGCTGCATTATGGGGAGCCGTGGGTTTTTCTAATTGTTGATATTCAGAGGACTGAGCTGTTATCATATCATTTTCTTTTATGATCCAGTTTCAACCTGCAAAATTGTGTCGGCTTGTTGTGTGATGAACGGCGGTGGGTATGATTTCATTTGTTACTCGTATCGGGTTGAGGTTTGCACTGATAAAAGGTTCGGGTATCACAGTCTCAACGACATGCTTAGCAAGAAAAATCTAAAAATAGCTGCATGAAATATGTTTTTATAGAACGACAAAAAGTGTATTCTTAGGGTATGCTTCCTTAATATTATGCAGTTGTCTTATATAATTCCATTGCTCTCTTGGCTAAGAGCGTTAACGCAACCGGCATTCATGGATCAGTCGTGAGAAGTCTTGGTTCGAATTCCCATGTAGGGTGAAACAAATTTGAGCTTATAAAAAAAAATATATCCCATCAATGTTACGCGAAGATGCCATAAAATAATATGAAATAATATCCCTAAATAAACGTAAACGGAAATGAATACAAATAGCAGAAAATTAAATACATTTTTGATGTTTTTTTTTCCAAAACATTTCAAGCTCTATATATGCTTTTTAAACTGCAATAAAAGATTTCAGTAGAAGCAGTAATTCAACTGCTGAAAAAGTAACTTTGCCCTAAATATACTTGTTGTCGGGTTTCAATAAAGCATGTGCGCTGGCTTTAATTTGACAGGGGTGGGGCCCTTTTCGACTTTAGTTCTACTTTAAGGAAGCATGTAAGATTAGACTTCTTTATACCATAAACTTATATCGTAATATAATGCAAAATTTATGTATCTATATAGAGCTTCATGGTTACTTGGGTAGTGTCTTCAGCAAGATTTTAGAAATTGATTTTACGAAACTTTGCTGGAGATAGTTAGTACCTATATCGAAAGCATTCTGATATATAATTGATTTAGTACATAGACTAACTAAAAACTTGTTTTTTACTTTTTGTGGGGAAAACCCCCCATCGATTTAAAATGTTCAACAAAGTTATCAATATTATCAAAACGCACAACTTTGCTGAAGACGTCAATTGTTTAAATGGCTTTATTTGAGTTTGAAGCGGTTTTAAGTTAAACAAAATATGTTTTCTCAACATCAATATCTCAGACACCGGCAAACTTTTGCAGCCACAGTTTGGTCAAACAGCACATAAAGTATAAATGTACGAAAAATCTGCACCGGGTATCATCGGGTACATAAATGTTTTCAGTTCGTCTTTTCGGGTGTACCTATCTTTTAAATTTTGATAAACTTTTACAAATATACAAATATTTCGTAAAATCTGTGAAATTCTACCGGCATCCGTAAAAATGGATTACAAAACGATCTGTTGTCAAGATTCCGGTAAAATATTTCTGAAATCTGTGAATTCATATAAATGTGCAGTACTTAGTGTAATTGATCTCGTAGGTAATGGATTTTCAAGTTGTGATGAAAGTAATCAGATCTATTTAGCTGCTTTGCACGTATTTAAATTACTGAACATGTAATTAGTGGTATTGCAAGTGTAACTAATGAACTTTAACTACACAATTTCGCCAGTAATTAATGTACTTAAAAATAAACACGGTACTATTAAGTACTCAAAGCTGTAATTAATGTATTTAATTTTTCTCTGCATAGGAATCAAAACTTATTGCGAGCCCGTCGGTTCTTAGTTCTTTGTTTCTGACAAATTTGTTATAATTAATGTATTTTCATTTTTTAATAAGATTTGGCTACGTTAAATTGATTTATTGCTATAATAAAATCATTAAATCTTGTTAGTTTATAATAAAGCCTTATTGAATACCTTCTTCCTCAGCTTCTGTGTCTGTATCAGTATCAGAAGCTTGGTCTTGGGAATTTTGCAAAAGTTTCTTTGCAGCTGGTAATAGTTGCATAGATTTCCTGACAGTTGGTTGTCTAAGACTCCCTATCAACGGGTCGGATGTCATTAGCAATCGTGTGAAAAGATTTGGCAGTCCTGTAGAAAAATGAAAATATTTCAGTAATTATGAAATATTTGTGATAATTTTCAATTACTGTTAACTTACTTTAAACATGTTCGTGCCCGATTTTCCCTTTAGCGTTTTAGATCTTTGTTGTGGAATTCTTGTGGCTCTTTTGAAAGGCTTCCGATTGGTAGTCATGCTGCTTTTGTAATTTCTGCACCTTGTATCAGTATTCGGTGAACAGACTGCGGCATGTAATACCATCCGTACAACTCAACATAGCATTTGACCGTCTCGTAGCAAAATGCTTTAAAAGAGTCAGTGTTTATTTGCCTGCCAAATGCCAGTACGCTCACTATGACAGAAAAGTTTTCAATGATTGTCTCTGCCAACCCGGTAATTTTTGCAGTTTCTTTAGGATTTTCAAAAAACCGTGTTTACCATAAACTGATATCGTAATATAATGCAAAATTGATGTATCTATATAGAGCTTCATGGTTACTTGGGCGGTCCACGTTGAAACTGGATCAAAAACAAAAACGATATGAGAATGAAGATTCCTCGTTGAACTTTTTCAACCTCCTCCCTTAGCTTAGTTGGTAGAGGCGCGGCTACAAAGCAACACCATACTGGAGGTGGCTGGGTTCGATTTCCGGTGTGGTCTAGGAATTTTTCGTTAAGGAAAATGTCTCGACTCCCTGGACATACATAGAGAAAATCAAAAATGCTGAAAAGCATGTTACATACAAAAGTATGCATTGAATTAATAAATTTTATGCATTGCAATACATTATAGATAAATAGTATTTTCCGTGCATATTGCGTTACCAGCGTTACAAACTTTACACAGAAAAAAAAATTATAGTAGAAACTACCATTTTACCCGACTATGCCTCTTTTCAAAACTACCAAGAAATTTCAGTCAAATTTATTACGTTTGTGGTAAAACCTTCAGCACTTGTAGTATATTTGACAGACCTCATACTGATATCAACCGCACCATTGGTTGATCTAATCGCAGGCATGGTAAAATCAAATGCATTTTAGTCAGCTGAAAATTGTTGGTGTTTGCGCTTAATTTAACCCTCGAAATGGTAGTATATTTTAGTATATTTTTTTTCTCCGTGTTACTCAATTTACGCAAAAAAAAGAAGTGGATCAACTCAATTTTTGAGTATGTTTAGAAATTGAGTAATGGCTGACCCACAATTGATACGTTGCGGATGCGTTGACGTAAATTTGACTGAAAACCTACCTGCTAAGAAAAAAGTACCCTACGGAGCAGTTACCGCCCAAACACAATGATAACGGAAACGGAACGGAAAAGCGTAAGTTTGACAGTTGTAGCAAATGACTTCGATATGTCCAATTAGATCAGCTTGGATTTAGCCTGGTTTCTTTCCGACAAGCAGGCTTACTCTGATCGGGCTTTGCCGTTTTCCGTTGCCGCTATCATTGTGAGGCTAAGTGTGGGAAGCCAAGGTTGGGTATAATCATGTTTACCTACCGTTGGATACAAATTACTTATTTTACGGTAGAATTTTACCCAAATGTAAGTTATTTGTACTCAACGCTAGGTAGACATGATTATACCCAACGTTGGCTTCCCACACTTAAGTGCTCCGCTGGGTACTTTTTTCTTAGCGTGTAGAGGAAAACTATCAAATCCACGCGAATGCATCCGCTACTCTGAGAAAAATTTCATCGTTGTACCGACAATTAAATCATGGTCAGGATGACTATCGCATATAATGGTTTCAATAACCATGAAAATTGTCGAATTCACCACGTTCATGGCATTTTTTACTATGATCATGGTAACAAGGACTATTCCGACATTATGGAAAATGTTGCATCAACTATTTTTAATGGTAGTTTTGACCATGCAATCATCGGTTCAAAATCACTATACTGCAATAGTCATCCTAACCCCCAATAATGGTAAAATTGACCATCAAATTCCTCTCTGTGTACGTATCAATTGTGGGCCAGCCACTAGGCCAGCCATTAACATTTCCATGTGAGAAAAAGATGACGGAATACAGTTCTACTCAGACAATGAGTAGAATGGGAACGGAGTGAAGTTTTTCGCTCGATCATCTTGAATACGAACGCAGCCACTGAATAAGCTACCAAATATGCAGCCACTAAAAGCTTTGCATAAAATAATTTTAAAATTTATCTGGCATTCCTGCTTGTCACTCGACTCAGCGAAGCAAGAGCCGCAAGAGCTGTTCAAGTTAATGTTTTTACTTCGCCGGTTCAATTTTTACGTAAAAACATTTTTTTGTTCATCAAATCTAAATACTTGTTAACTAGCACTCCGACAAAGTTTATATTGTAATTTTAAACTGTGATGAAGATTTAAGTAAAAACACAAATAATGTTCTCCCGATCAATCGTCAGATGCGTACATCGCATTGCTACACTACAATGCAAACCACAGGCTCCGGAAGTACCATCTCTTGGTGCCGATAAGGTTAAAGACCTTCTGGAAAACGCCGCCACATTCGAAGATGTTCAAACATATAGCGAGAAGGACTCTTGGGCCACTCTTCCGTATGTTGATGGCACTTTCTTTGGTCGCAATCAAGCTTTGAAATCGAGCCGACCAAAAATTGATCCACGCGAGACGTCTATAATTCTTTTCCCCGGCCAAGGGTCGCAATACGTTGGCATGGCATCCAAACTGTTGAAGTTCCCTGCAGCGAGGGATATTTTTGCATTGGCCAATGAAGTGCTAAGATATGATCTGCTAAAACTGTGCGTCGAAGGTCCAAAGGAAAAGTTGGATCAGACAAAGTACTGTCAACCGGCCGTGATGGTTTCGTCCTTGGCCGCACTTGAACAACTAAAAGAGGAACGTCCCAATGCGATAGACAACTGCTTTGCAACGGCAGGTTTTAGCCTGGGAGAAATCACAGCTTTGGTATTTGCCGGTGCCATTCCGTTCGACAAAGCTCTTAAACTGGTACAGATACGGGCAGAAGCCATGCAGTTGGCTAGTCAACAGAACAAAAGTGGAATGGCTACGGTGCTTTTTTCACCTGATGCTCGACTCGGAGAGGCTTGCAGGGACGCTGTAAACTGGTGCGTTCAACGAGGAATGGAGAATCCTGAATGCAGGATAGCAAACTACTTGTATCCTAGTTGTAAGGCAAGTTGATAAAGGTGAAGATTTAACTGATTAGTGTGATGTAATTGTTCTTTTTCCTTCATTTTAGGTGGTCGCTGGCAATGAGGATGCACTAAAATTTCTAGAAGCGAACACCAAAAAATATGGGTTGAAACGAATAAAACGCTTGCCAGTTAGTGGAGCATTCCACACTGAGCTCATGGCATCGGCAGTGGAACCATTTGCGCAAGCATTGAAAAAAATTACGATTGAGGATCCAATCATCAGTGTACACTCGAATGTGGATGGCAAAAAGTATCGCAATGCAGGTCACATACTTAATCAACTTCCAAAGCAAATTGTGAGACCAGTTAAGTGGGAGCAAACCTTACACAACTTGTATGAGCGGAAAAGTGGAGAATTCTTCCCACGAACATTTGAGTGTGGACCAGGTAGAGGCCTGAAGGCTATTCTGAAGCAAGTGAATGCTAAAGCGTGGGATTCTTCGTTTAATATAGAAGCGTGATAAACTCAGTTATAATTTTATACGAGACAATTTTCGAAATCCTATAAACTAGTCACAACGAATTAACCTGAAAATTCAACAAAAATATTCCTACACGCGTGGCACAACTCCCTTTTAAGCAACCGCATTTCATCCTTTTCCAATTCGGCGTTGACCGCTTTACAGGCATCTTCTTCCATTAGCCTAGTGCTTTCGACAACCTCTTCCTGACTCAATTCCACATTTATCCTTGAAGAAACCATTCGTGAGAATTCCGTAGCAAACAGAGTTGTTGAATTTCGATAGTCCAGACTCGAATGGCAGAATTTACACCTCGTTGGTTCTTCTTTGCTTGCTTGAATTTTCAATGATCTATTGAATAACTCAAACAAATGTTCATCACCTTGCAAATCCTTTGTAGCAGGTGCTTTGATTGCACCTAATTTATCTCCTGTCCTAAATACGGTAGATACCGTCGACGGAAACGTCTGCTGCAATCCGTCGACAAACTTCGATGTCATATTTTGTAAACTTGACTTTTCTTTGAACGGGTCTTTCAACTCAACGCTCTGCAACTGATTCGGAGCAAACTTTAAATAATTTTCAATTTCGTCAGGATTCAAATCTCGCATGGGTCGTATAATTTTCGTTTCTTCATCGCGATCGTCACAGAACGCAATGTCCAGGGAAAGCGATCGTCCTCTTCCGAGTGCCACGTCCGAGAGAAGTGTCTTCGCTAGATCCAAACCAATACTTGATAGGAAAAATGTAAGCACATTCCAGTTTTTTTGCGACGGCTTTGTACGTTTGCTTCCTTGCTTGAACTATAAAATCTTGCTTCGATGTTATACTTTTTATACCTTGCAAAATCTCTTTGAACCTATTTTGCTCCGATTTGAACTTGTCTGTTAAATTATCATCTTTTATGTTGCAGCATTCCGTTGATCCAAGCACAGAAAAATAAGTCGGAAAGTCAAACTGCCTCAAAATATCAAGCTGTTTTTCCACGATCTGATCATACTTTAATTGGTCGTCACCAACTGCAAGAAAATCTTCAACTGCAAAAAGTACCAATGGTACGATCCTTAATTTCTTGAATGCATCCTGCTCCAACCCATGTCGAATCATATCCAACATAACGACATTCTCTGCCGAACCAGTGAATATAACAAGTACTTTCGATCCTCGTCGAACGATCTTGGTAGCCCCGAGAGATGCTCGGAATTTGTGCCGCACATAGTGCAGGAAACAGTCCCGACACTGAGGTTCTTTCAGATTGAGCTTTAGTACGGCCAGTTTCTCGTTGCATTTACGACAAATTTCCGTACCGCTGGAGAGCGATGATGCACTTCCTGTAGGCAGGAGAGATTCCTCTTTCATACTGTGAACACCTCCTTCATCTCCGAAATCATCCTCGCCGATACTGCACATTTTGGTAAGAAAACGTACTCGATACTAAAACAATTTTAGGAATCTCAAAACCGAGGTAAAAACGCACGTTGGTTGGTTTGTTATGACGTTTGTACAATGTACACGGTCACAGAAAATAATCCAGAATCTAGTAGAATTCTGTTGAAAATACCATAAATTAAACTCAAACAAAATAAATACATAGGGTGAAGCACTACTTCAGCAGCAAACCCGTCTACTATCGCTATTACATAACTGTATTAAAAGTTAATTACTTGAATTGTTGCACATAATAGTGTACTTCAGGGTTTGAATGTATTGCGAAATTGAGTCGTTTGTTAACTAATCCCCATCCAGACTACAATCTATATTGTGGTACAGAGTATCTTGATAACATCCCTGATAAAAAAAATACCTTAAACGAACGATATCACAAATCCTCCAACCATTTATTTAATGGTTTGGATGATACCCCAAATAGGTCGTTAAGAAAAATAACCATACGAAATTTATTACATATTATTTCCAGTGAAAACTAGATGTAAGAATCTTCATATCAAGTGATACAGGTTGTAGTGTGTTCTTCTGAAAATAGTTCTGCAGAACGGTTTATAACTACACTGATAGAAAAACCGTTTTGATTCATAAACTTTGCCTTATCAAGCATTTCGAACTCAGATATTTGTATCTTAATAAGATCATGACTTTTAACAGGTTTCGTATGAAATACTTATAGAAATATCATAGAGTCAGTTTTGTTTCTGCTTTCATTTGGGACGGTTGAGAGTATTGTTCATTCGCGCGATAGTCTTCTTCTCTACAGCATTTTAATCAATTTGCATTGTTCTTGTTTCATCAACCCGGTCGCTTTTGTTATAGCAGCAATGTGCGAGTTGAAAAATACTGTGCGATATACCTTCGACAATGGAGCGAATAAACCAGCCTTAGGCGAAGTGGCAAATTTCGTCAAAGGCTTGGATTTGAAGCTTGATGAAATTGAAGCTGCATAAAGGATAGCAGATGAAAAGCCTCTTCACCTCAAGATCAAGTCTGAGCAGTCGATGTTACACACGTTGATCGCCAACTTGGATGAACTTACTCCATTATGGGAATGGAAAAAAGGTTAAAGTGCACATGTCACGAATGTGCGAATATACGATCTCCCACCAGAGGTTCCTGACCAGGAGATCGTTGCGGTATCGTCAATATACGGACATGTAAAACGCATCGTGCGGGAGAAGTTTCCGCTGGAGCTGGGTATATCCGCCTACACTGGTGTGCGCGGTGCGTACATGGATGTGAAGCAGGAAATCCCGTCATCGCTGCACTTTGCCAGCCGGAAGGGAAACATATATTACGAAGGCAATAAGGACAAATACTTCATCTGCAAGGAAGAGGGACACCTGATGGCATCCTGTCCCAAGCGGAAGAATCGGAGTCTGCCGAAAGTGCGTCGTCAAGAGAAGGGACAGTGCGGTAAACTGGAGAAAATGTCCGGATGTGCAGTAACTGAAGGTACAGCCACTGTAGGATCAGAAGCTGAAAGTGATGGAGAATTGGAAACGCTAGATGTGCTGGAAGATAAAACGGAGGAATCTGTCATCATGCCGGTGGACACCGAAATAAATAATAATGAACCGAAGGAGATGGACACTCGCGATCGCGCATTGTTCACCGCTTTCGTATCAACGGGGATTAGTAAACAAAAAGAGTCATTTAGAATTGCTAAAGAACAAGAAGAAGCTAACATAATATCCCAAGAAAGATGAACCCTAGTTTGTTTGAAAAATAGTTTTTCTTTGTGTGTCACCCACAAACATTTCCTATGGCTCCATAAAGCTAACGCGACTGAGCCGTACAAATAAATAAACTGGTCAAAAAAATATCATATTGAGCAATGCTGTGAAATAATAATGAGGAATGAGGAAACAACAACAATGATGTTCGTTAACTTATTAAATAACAATCCTGCACGAACTTTCACAAGCCTATTTCTCATTCGGCCTTCTCGGCACTACCATCGAACGCATCGAACGAACTCAGTGCGCTAAAAACCTAGGTGTTCAGCTGGATTCTAAAGCTTCAAGAATTATTGGTTTGTTTCTGGTTTGTTTTCAAGGTGGCGAAAAATGTTAGCGACATCCACTGCCTAAAATCGCTCTATTGTTCTACACTGCAGTACTGTTTAGCAATTTGGAGACGAGTTATAATATAATGGCACCGAGCAAATCGAGCGTATTCAACGTTGTTTTCTTCGGTTCGCGCTTCGTAGACTACCTTGGAGAGACTCATTGCGTCTTCCTAGCTACAAAAGTCGCTGCCAATTAGTCAACATGAAGCCTCTCAATCCTGCAACAAATCAACATCAATGTCCAACCAAGGCCAATGCGCAACAATTTTATGCTGAGGCTTCGTTTTCGCCGCACCAACTGTGGGTTGAGTAGCGGCGAACCAACTGTGGGTTGCAGCGAATCTTCAATAAGGTGGCGTCAGTTTTCGACTTCCATCTGACGTAGAATGCACTTCGTCGGAGATTTTCCACCCTTTTGGAGCAATTGACAATCGTAGTTAAGATAAGTGTAAAGTTTTATTCTTTATCATGACTTGAATAAAATATTGTGTTATTGTTTTTTATTTCTTTTCTTTAAACCAATATCATTTCGCCAGGATGGAGGTTGCTTTCTTCTCATTTTATAGTTACATTTCCTTGTAGTTTATAGCATGTATCCTCCATGAGCCTGTGCACGCTGCTATAATTGTTTGGTCTTTTTGACTTTTACTGTGAGCCGTGTTTAGGTGTTGTCTCACTCAATCTCACAGGACGCTTGAAAACATGGCTCACAGTAAAAGTCAAAATTTTTATAGCGTGCATAGGCTCATAAATAAATAGAAAAAAAAAAAACATTAGAGGGGAAATAGAACTGTTCTTTTCCAAGTGTCAAATTAGTTCTGATGTGAAATATTATTAAATTTGGGATGGGGATTATAGTCACTAGATTCATAGTCTGGCGGAGACAAAAAACGGTAGCCAATTCTGATTGTCACTTGGCGGAGCCAATCGATCATTACACGTGTAAATTATGATAAGTGCCGGAAAGTCATTTGTAAACAATGACTTTCAATTCCGATTTCTCTCAAAACTCAGAACACTCCAACATATTGGAAGCAGCATCTGGTGGAAGAATGTTTGTTCTACCATATAGTGTATCTGAACATCGAAAAATTCTAATGATACGAGAGAAATCAACGTTTAAAATCATTGTTTACAAATGGCTTTCCGGCCCTTATAATTAATTAATCGAGTAATGTTCGATTGGCTCCGCCAAGTGACAGTTCCCGTTTTTGTCTCCGCCAGACTATGAATCTAGTGACTATATGTTCGATTGGCTCCGCCAAGTGACAGTTTCCGTTTTTGTCTCTGCCAGACTATGAATCTAGTGACTGGAGAGTAGGCTGGCGTTTAAAATTTGGACAACAATGTAATCCATTTTTTTGTTTTAAATCCTTTTTGATTTAAACATCATTACTTCTGGTTGGTGCTGTTCAAGTTTGGTTAGGTTAGGAATTCGGAATTCTTAAGGGTCACCCACAATTGATACGTTGCGGATGCGTTGACGTAAATTTGACAGAAAACCTATGGGAAAACTGTCAAATTCACGCAAACGCATCCGCAACGTATCAATTGTGCGCCAGCCTTTAAGGGTCACCCACAATAGATACGTTTGCGTTCCGTTGACGTAAATTTGACAGAAAACCCATGGGAAAACTGTCAAATTCACGCAAACGCATCCGCAACGTATCAATTTTGGGTCAGCCATTATGGCTGGCCCATAATTGATACGTTGCGGATGCGTTTGCGTGAATTTGACAGTTTTCCCATAGGTTTTCTGTCAAATTTACGTCAACGGAACGCAAACGTACCTATTGTGGGCAAGCCTTTAGTCAGAGAAACGAAGAGTCGTCGTGAAAATATCACCAATAATCTCTCGCATACGTCCTGCATGCCATGAAATGCTAATAGCTTTTTCTCTTCTCTTTTTTATTGACCTTCGTGGCCGAGAACGGCTGTGAAATGCATCGATTGAAGTGCGAAGGACCTGCTCACCCCTAGGCTACATGCGGTTTCGATAAGGAAATGATCATATCAATTTCAAGAAAAATTACCTGTGGAGCATCCTCGAAAAAATCAAAGACAGCACACAAAGAGAAGTATCATCAGTCCTTAATAAGTATATATGAAATCAAAACTGTCAAACTATCAAAAACATTCATCTTTCTTAAGATCAAAAAGTTATGTTACAGTCACTACTAGTTTCAAATCACAAACAAATTAAACATTTCAGATTATTTTGTAGCAACGCGGCCATCTCAATCCAAAAAAAAAAACACTACAAACCCCTTACCCCAACCTAATCCTTATCACTTCTTATGGCGTTCAAGTAGTCCGCATAGACCAGTTCGCCATTACCTCTCCCTAACCCTCGGCTTTGGATTGACTTGCGCTCTTATTGCCCCACCAAACGCTGTAAAATGAAATGAGAAAGCGCATTTTGATGTATTGTGTTATAGTGGAATTTAAACTAGGTTACAAGGTTTTGCCAGTGCCCACGGAATTTGTCTAACCGTTTGTAACTTTAACATCTAAGGCGTGCCGGGTATCGCGGTCAATATACGCTTCAATGACATAAGTATTAAATTTTCAGAAATGCACTGTTAGGCAAAGTTGTGATTAGACGCAAGAATGTCATATTCTGGAACGAGTTATCGGCAAATTAATACAACTGAGTTGGGCTGATATGATATTCACGGATCTGTCGATCTACAAAAAACCGAAGTTTATTTTTGTCTCCACAATCACGGCGTCCATATGAGAAAAAGAAAAATATAACAAAGGGTACCATTTCACCAAAACTACCCATAAATGCCTCACAGCCCCATTTAGGTAAAGTATATTCTTAAGTTCAATATACACCGATCTCGAGGCTGAATGGCATTAAGTTCGCTATTATAAATTAGTCTTCGTCGTCAATTCTCATATTGTGAAATGTTTCGTTGATAAGACCCGTTGATCGATTGCTGCTGGAAGGCGTTGTGCCGAAATCTGCGGAACGCACCGAGCTATTGCTTGATGATGATGATCCCTAAAAGATTGAACAATTGAAAAAAATAGGGAAGATGTTCCTATATTAATCTCGCAATTCATCCTATTTGAAATCGAAGGACTGACGAGCGAGAGGATTGGTTTGCGCTTTTTGTCAGTTTTAAAAACATATGCAAACATTATTATGAAAAGAAACGAATCTATCTACTCTCCCATCTCTTGATTCAGTAGAGGATGAATATAGAAACATCGGAACAGTCACCCTACGTGAAAGATTTTTTTTAATGTAACCGTACCTTCAAATTAATAAACGAATCCCTTGCAGATTTCTAGAATAGAACAATAATAAGTTGACCAATTATTAAATTATATTTATATATTAAATAATTACGTTATCTGTCGACAAATGGCTGCGACTGCTTCCGCTGCTACTAGTGTAACTTTCGAAAAAATTCAATTGATTTCGTTTAGATGATGATGGACGGTTGCAGCTGACGTTTTCCTGAGCAGGAGTTATGGCATCTGCCGTAGCCAATGACATCTGTTGTCGGAGAGCTTCCTGCTTGCTGCGTCGATAGTTTCGGGTTTTCTGATAGCGTTGTTGACTTTCAACAATTTTCTGCTTCAATTTTTGTTCCGTTTGCTCTGCCTTCCGTAGTTTCTCTTCCTGAAATGTAATCTTTTATCGTGTTGTGTCCTTAAACGCATTGTTCAGATGCCGATATGTACCACAAATTGGATATGATCAACAAGATGTTGCTTCTGCTTGGTTTGGAAATTGATCGTCTTGTAGATTTGCTCGAGGGTTTTTGTAGTACCTGGATCAAATAAAGCCTTTGTCTTTTTGTCCATCTACAGTGAGAGATGGCAAATAACGTTAAATCGAAGTCTCGTGATGGGTGGGAATAGTAAGGCTTACCCCGTTGCAAATTTCAAAAAACTGCAAACCTTTCCTTTTGCAAACTGGGCAACAGGTTCCACGGTCTAAAAATAATGTTATTAATAAATTCCATTACGTACCGAGGTGTAAGTACAGCTTACTAGTATGGGCCATACAATTCTTGCACAGAGTATGCTGGCAGGTCAACAGGTAGAAACGGCGATCTTTTTTTGCAAACAGATAATAGCAGATGTTGCAATGGATCCATTTATTGGAAGCCATTTTACATAGAAATCCTGTTAAATCCGATAATTTTCCTGTAAAAGAATCAATTACATCTACCTAGATCCATCCGAGTTATGGAATTTAAACAGGTTGCTGTAATTGGATTGGCTGGATTGACGATCGTTACGATACAATTGATAAATACGATTTGGTATTGGGCGATTTGTATCGATCGGTATTATTTCCTATTTTCATACACGTCGAAATAAGATTACCTAAAATTTAAGTATTTTTTGTTGATTTGACCAGGAGGCCTTAACGATAAATTCGTCGCAGCATACATCTTTTGGCTTTTTCTAATTATTTCATCTCACGATGTGGGAGATGAAAATCTTGGGTGTTAGCTCCCGCATAACGAAACACAATTTGCTATATAGTCAAAACTATATTTCGAATGTAAGATATATTATCACATTTTATGTTATTGTTATTGAATAGTTGCATCTCATTTTCACCATACAACCTCTACATTAACACATATTGTTAATGTATGCCATATTGTCATTGAAAGGTTTTTTATTGTCTGCACTTGGTCTGGATTATATACCAACTTAACCGCCTATTCAGCATATTGTTATTTGGCCTTTTACCATCTGACATATTGTTAAAACTATATAGGAGATTGTTAGTTTATAGTTGTCAACTATAAGGGTAAATGTCGTAAGAATAACGGAAACGGTCGTCAGCAATAAGGGAAATTGTCCAGGAATGGTTTGTGATTATACGGGCTGATCGATATAGCGGACACTGTAAATAGGCTTTTTGACATTTAATCGCCTTTCCCTCTCGCACATGCAGAGGAATGATGGCTTGTTTTCCTTCTTACTTGCACTCCGTGGATCAAAATGGCGCTGTAGTGTGCGTGCTTTAAACTGCACTAAGCCTAATTGAATACTTAACGCACAATTGCAAGAAGGAAAGATTTTGGGTGGGGAAACCGCAGACAGACGTTCATGCTCGACTCGCCAACATGTGTAAAAAACATGGCGTACATGGTGTTAGCAAGTGGCAATTAGCAGTCAGATGGCGCCACTGATCTAATAGATCAGATGTTCAAAATGTTGTTATTGTTTTTGTTTTGATTCAGTATACTTTTCGACACGACATTTTCAACACGCTCATTCAATCTTTCTTGCGAGAAACTCGATTCCAGAACAAAGTGGCTAACAACAACAAACGTAAAATAAAGCGCAATCGAAAAGCCATCCGCATGAATTTACCACTGCGGGTTTAATTAATTCAATGTAATCAAAATCTAAGTAACATAATAAATTGTTTCAATAAATTTCTGAAATTATTAATAAATTATTTTCTAATTTTCCACCACATTGGATGAAACCTACTTTTTAAAACAATAAAGATCATCAACAGCTCTTTTTCTTTCATAAACAATAATAAAAACACAAAATACTCAAGCAGTTATTTCAAATGCATTTTAAGTTAAATCTATGAAATAACGAATAATGTGAGGCGCTTCGTTGGGCTGGATATAATGACAGAAAATCGTACCCGTCAGTTCCTATTAGATCTTGCCCTTCTCATTTCCACTATTTGCCATAACATAATTTTTGGCAAGCATACACACATTGTTTATCTGGGTTGGTAATATTTTCTACCCAAAAGATTGTAGACTGAACATACAACAGAACAAGATGTCTTCAGCTTGGAAACCTTATGTCTTGCTGGCAACGATAACTGGGGAGCAAGTGAAAGTACTGTTACACAAGTACACGTTTGCCTTTTGCAACCAATCTTGAGGTCATATTGCGGCGGTCTGCCCAAATCATAACCTGGAAAGAAAATGCTGCTTGAATATGATGTTTTTGTCTCGTTTAAGTTTGGAGTTCGTACTGTTATCACACGATTCCAAGCTTCATTTCATTATATACTTACAATAGAGCTTCTTTGAAGTAGATAGCTGGACGTTCCAATGATAATTGATACACAATTACAGCACTAACACCGAACAATTAACCAATAACTCCGGTGCGGATTTACGTCGATTGTTATTGTTTTGTTTTAAGGTTCGGTGGGTGGTAAATACGGTGGTGATTGAGATGATGAGTGAATCTGTCAGTTTTAAACTAGCAATAAGTTGTCTAGGCGGCGCTAGTATATAAGGCGATTCAACGTGTTTCGATTTGAAAATTTACACAAGAAAAATGAAAATGGATATATGAGAATAAACGTCTGTCTGCGGGAAGAGGGAGTGCCTTTTTGTTTATTGCTAGCAGAGCGCTCGTTGCCAACAAAGAATATCGTCCAGTTCCGCTTGAGCAATGCAAACGAGAAACCTACCATTGGTGAGGTTGGCATTTCGCAAAAGCGTTGGACACGATTCCCGGTAAAATTGAGGCTGCTTATTGTACAGTACAGTACATTACATTACCAGAGAAGAAGTCCCTGTTCATAACGTTCAAATCTGAGGAAGCGATGCTGCACGCATTGGCTGTCAATCCGGAGGATTTGATTTTCCATTATGCGAGTGGAAAGCAAACAAATGTACGGACGTCGCTTACCGGATAGTACATACAATATTTGCCTGTTAATTACTTGCTACCGGAAGTTTCGGACACTGAGCTATCGTTTGTGCTAGGAAAACACGATAAAGTGAAGCGCGTTATCCAGGATAAATTTCCGGTTTAACTGAGCAACCGCCCGCACACAGGTATGTGAAAAGCGAAATCCTTACATCAGTACGTATCATGAACCGGGAAAGACAGAAAGGCATATTTTTTATGCCGGCAATATGGAGCAATGTTTCATTGGTGGACACAGGATAAATGTATGCCCCAAGCAGAAAACACGGAAGAAACAAGGAAATCAAACTCAGGATGAAGAAAAGCAGCAGAAAGATGACACGCAAAGCAACAGCAGCACGTATCTAATAAATGACGACACTTGGGCCTAGAAAGTAAACACGATGGAATTTTTTTTCTCGACAATACAGTTAACAAGCAGAAAAACTGAAATTTGTATGTTTGAAATCTCGAGATGAAAAAAGAGTGTGGCTGGGTGATGTCGGGCTGAGAACACATCTGAAGAGACGTAGGAGTATTAGGGCTGTAGATTTATATACTGGCTCAATAGCACTGATAACACAGCGTGCCGTATTACCTAAACTTTACTCGTTGCTTGCGCGGTTGTGCCACAAGACCCCCATAAACTCCACGGAGAAGATTGGAACATTCTCTCGCCATAGATATGAAAATAAGACCAATGCATTGTTTGACAAATATTTACCTGAACGGGGTGGGAGGTAACTAATAGCGAATTCGTTTTGATCCAGTTCCAAACTGGATCGGGTATCAAAATTGGGTCGGCTTATTGTGTGTAAAACATCAGTGTCTATGTGTTTTTCTGTAACTCCTATCGGATTGAGGTTTGCACTGACAATAAGTTCGGGTATCGCAGGTTGGAACTAGTTCCAACCCAGGTTCAAAAACGAATTCGATATAAGTCTAAGTGAGTGGCAGCAACCCTGAATGGGACAGCGGGATACAGGGACAGCGAAACATTCAACAAAACCAACTTGCCGAAAACATTTACTTTTGCTGAACAAAACAATCGAAATGCTTTCGAATCTCCTTTCTAAAAATAACGTGACGACAATTTAAAAATTCAAAACAAATCATATAATCTTACATTATATCATATGACTACCTTACAATGAATTAGTCTACTACCTCTTTTCTTTTTTAAATTAATATGAATATCACCTACACATATCTTACTCAGGCTATCGTCCTGCCCTGATCTACCATGAACAATGGTAGCTGCGGTGTAGAACTTACCTCTTCCGCACACATCTTAGATTAGCATTTATGCGGGCAACAGATCGAAGTCATCGCTCACGTTCACCATTGGCACGTGACTTTCCTCGATCACCGGTTTGGCCTTGAACTCACACAGTGAGTTCTCCTTCATCTTCCACTCCCAGTCCATTTTCTGGACCGCATGTAAGCTTTCTGCTTCATTGTGATGCCGTAGTAGCATGGCTTCCTTAATCTTCTCCCACTTGTCGTCGACATCCTGCAGCCAACTGAGAAATAGCCGACCGTTATATCGCGATCGAGCGTTACGATCCTTTTCTTCCTGCTCTGGCGTGATTATATTGTAGACTTCTTCGTCTTTCAGAATGGCACAGACGGAGAAAGGGAGAGACTGATTTGCAAGGGCTCGTGCGGCTCGACCGTGCACTCGTAGAATTTCCTGTTCGACTGAGAGGACCAGTTTTTCTTTCTCGACAATGTGCTGCATTTTCAGTTTATGGCGCTCTTTTTCTTGGGTGGCAAAGATTTCCTTCATCTGCTGCTGAAGAGTAGTAGGTGGTTGTATGTTGGGCTCTGAAGGAGTTTTTCCGGCCGGAGCATATGCACACCGATTAAGCAGATAGTCTTTTAAACCCTGAGGGGGGCTTTGGTTGAACCGGGAAAAGATTTCGCTGCCGGCGTTCGATCTGCCTGCGAATGTTCAGGAACATCTGATAACAGTTGGTGATCGGTTGATCGTGTGGATGTACGTCCGGAGTTTCCTCCTTGATCTCTTTCTTTTCCTCGTTCGACGTAGATGCAGACGCCGATGTGGAAGGAGTGGATGAGCTCGACGCAGCTGTCGATGATTGATCTTTACTGGTTTTGATCTTTCTTTTCCGTGGGTGAACCGCTGTTTCTGAAGTTGAACTTGAGGCTGTGTTATTGGATGGGTTATTCTGGTTGGAGGGTCCAGCTGCGGTATTGGTGTTAGTGTTACTGTTGCTACTGGTATTGGTGGTAGTTGCGGTCACGCTAGAAGAGACAGGAGATTTTTCGGATTCGAACTACTGCTTGTACTAGGCTCAGGTTCGCTTTCTTTTGAGTAGCACAGCCTGGGCTTGCAGTATTTCCTTCCTTGTTGGGATTCGTACCGGTTGTGGCGTTGCCTCCTGCGTTCCTGCATCTCCGTTGTTTGAAGCCGGCGAAGGCGCTGCACTGCTCTGTTGCATTTGAGGTGAAGAATTGTTCGATCGATCTACGGAGCGATCACTTCCGATTGTCCTTACTACGACCTCCACCACCACTCCTTCTGATGAAGCATTACTCCCGCCCCCTCGGTGGCTGCGAAGTACACGTGATTGGGCACGTTCGTCATTCGATTTGGATGTGGGTTTCTTCTCATCGGAGCTCTTGGAATCTGATGGGCTTGCAGATCGTGATGAGGTGCTCTCTTTGTCAGCACTTGAGTCGTTGCTGAAAATAAGGAGGAATAATTTGCGTTGTACATAATAAATGACTACACAATATATGACTACATATTTTTTTCTGAGCTCTATCTTACCTATTCGAAGATGCTACAACATATGGTAAAGCGGGATGATTTCTCGTTGAAGCATTTTTTCCGTTCCTTGAGCTTCCACCAGTCTCGGTATCACCAGCCGAGCTTTGCTGAGGTATGACAATTTTCAACGGCGGTACCTTAGGTCCACCACCGCTGTTGAAGTTTAGATCGCTAGCTTTACTCCCGGCATCATCACCCTCCGCGTCGCTATCGTTGACATTGTTATTGGACGTTTTTGTGGCAGAGTTGGCTAGCGACGCATTAGACGCTGGTTCTTTGGCCGGCACATGGGCTCTTTCTTGATCCAAATTGTTTTTACCTGTTAAACTAAAATTCTTCGATGGTGGTCCTGAGGATTTTCCACTTTTCTCCCGTCTGGGAGCACAGCCACGGTTTCCACCAGTACTACCTTTCGTAGTTTCCTTATTTGTAGTGTCGGAGTCCTTCCGCTTCTTTCTCTTTATTATCGTCATCGTTAGACTTGCTGGGGCTGTCGTCAGCCACATCATCACCTCCGAAATGGTCGCTTCGAAATACTCGCACTGCCACCAGCGCCGGAAGCGACCGCACTCGTAGCTCCTCCGCTTTGGTTAGTGTCGCCATCGGCAGCGGTGTCGTTCTTTTCAACCGTGAAGATTTTTCGTTCTTATCACTGCTGCTTTTTTCTCGTCGCTCGAACTTGAGCTGGAATCGTTCTGCGAAGATTTGAACCCGTAGATGTCGTCTTCGTCCTTGTTCACGGCAGACGAAGCATT
>JAHHFK020002897.1:0-110298 GCA_024533555.2 Aedes koreicus
AAATTTAACACCTACATATCTGTCGGATATGTATACTTCCGTGTTATACTCCAGACCGTTCTCTCTTCACCTATAGCAGTTCCTCAATTCATTATGATCTTTCCATGAAACAAGCATCTCATGATTCCGGATCAACTTTGCCCCATTATTATTCCGCCATTTTTACTGAAAGTACTAACACGTCAATTAATGAACAAAGTTTTTTCGCTGATGGGTCTCGTCCTTTAATGGATCCAATTGGCTTCAACAACGTATTCAATGAAAACTCTAGCGCCTTCCACAAATTTCAGGAACCTTGTTCTGTTTATGTTGCTGAGCTGGCAGCAATCAACTTCGCATTGAGGATGATTTCCAACATGCCCGCAGACCATTATTTCATCCAGGAGTGTGAACCTTTTTTAGTGGAATAGTTGTTACTAGAAAATGAGAAGAAAGATTAGTAATTTCCATTTCAATTCCAACTGGTTTTATTGCTTATCTTGGCACGTCAAGGTGTCAAGATAAGCAATAAAGGTAGATGAAATTAAATGGAAATTACAAATTTTTCTTCTCATTTTCATTATTTTATCTTCTCGGACAGCCTCAGTTCGATTGAGCCTCTTCAGTCGGTGAAACCTAGTAGACACTCATCTTATTTCCTTTCAAAACTAAGGGAACAGATGAGTGTGCTGGTCGAAAGATCATATTTGATCACCTCTATATGGGTCCCTTAACATTGCTCAATCCCAGGAAATGAGAAAGCGGACTCTCTCGGCGATTTGTATGATAGATAAATTTTACACGATTAATTTTACCATTTAGTACGTCAGTGTACCCTTTCGAGTTGGCGAAATCTAGGACGACTGCTACATTCCATCATTCGTATTGTTTTCTAAGGGCGTGGTTTAAGGACCTGCACGTAAGATGTGATTTCAGGCACGTGATGAGTAGGCTTATGTCTAACCAGCTAGATGCATACCTCTATCGAATTAACTTCGTGAACAGCAATCTGAACAGCAGCTGGTGAATTTGGAGGATTGTACTCCTTCAGGACAATATTTACATTATCAGCAATATACCAATTCTGAGCCAGGTAAGTCCAGCGCAGCACCTAACAATTATGTTTCCAAATGAATGTCATTAGTTATTTATTAAGCCATTCTTCCACGTAAATTTTTCCATTTATGGTGCCAGTAGTGATGAAAATGCCACTTCTGAGACCGCATTCACATATTACCTGCCAAACGAGAAATTTCTTTGGAAACTTTAACAATTTTTTTTCCCTCTTAGAATTGATGCATAAAACTCTAGTCCCGGAATCTGCTTTGAATCAGCTTTGCAATATGTTTCGCCGTCCATTATTATGCAGTCGTACTCTTTCAACAAACTGTCATATAATTTTCGCGCTCGCAATTTTGCGCTCTTGTTCTGCGTATCGTTACGATTTGGAGCAACACCTACTTTGAATGACTTAAGACCCGTACTTTTCATCATTTTCTGGACAAACTTTGGAGACATTTTTACTTATTTAGCCAAATTTTGGACTTAGATATTCAGTTTTTTTTACCACTGCCTTCCTTTCCGCGATGAATCAAGAATTATGGTTGCCCCCGGAACCGACCTTTCTTTTCAACGAGTTGCTACATCTCCGTGCGACATATCCAGGTATTACATTCTCCCTATTCATTTCATAGATTTGGCATGTTCAAACCTCCTTCTTCTTCTTTAGCATTTTCAAGCTTATTGCTTTCACAAATGAGCTAATTGTTTGCTCTCAACTTAGTGTTCTAAATGCACTTCCACAGTTATTAATTGAGAGCCTTCGATGCCAAGTAACATTTTTGCATTAGTATGATTGTGTGGCAAGAAGAAGATTTTTTTTTTCCCAGGGAGTCGAGAAATTTTCCTTAACAACAAATTCCAAGAACAGACCGGGAATCGAACCCTGCTACCTCCAGCATGGTGTTGCTTTGTAGCTGCGCCTTTACTGACTGAGCTAAGGGAGGACCCAAATCCGAAAACTGAGGGATTCAATGAATAGCCATGATTTTTTTTCTTTTGTAAATTTATGTGTAAGTCACATAAACAGTGAGTCAAAGAAATGTCTGCACCATAAGCTCACAGCAATACAGACGCAGTGACACCGACCTATTTGCAATTGGAACGATAGTTTACAAATTTCTATTTCGCTACAGAGTAAGAAAGGCAAAGTGTTTTCAGTTTCAATTCTCACTTCAATCGTGAATGGGTTGTCGTACATGCGCTGCAATGAGCATATGACCCACTTTTTTTTGTTGACGTTGTTTGCCGAAGTAATTTTCACGCTTTCATTCTAAAATTTCTCACTCGTTCTGTTGAGTTATCATCAGTCATACTTCAGCCAGTGCTTCAACTTACACGCAGAAGTGAGTTAAATTTGTTTTATATTAGTTAAAGTGTTATCTTAGGTTGCATCAGTCTGTGCAGGTGGCTTAACATAATTAAGAATGAGATTTTCCTCAAACAGATGCGTCTGCTGTATAAGCACTGTTCTTCACCTAATCAGTCAGATTGGCTCATTGTGTTCTGATGAGCTTACGGATGTAAAGCACGATGCAGTGTCTTCTAATTACGACCATGTTCCGGATGATGGCGGTGGAAGTGGGAGCAAAATTCTATCGGGAAAGAGACGTTTCCTAAAATTCCCGGAAGGCAGCTCGTTTCAAGTTGGTCAGTGTTTTAATGCTACAGTTGTTTATGAGAAATTATGTGGTTTGAACAAATTAGATGTTAATTGTACTCCTCCTCCATTCATTTCCAGTCTACGATCAAACTATTCCAGTTGTTGGAAGCACCCTTCTGTTCACTGTGGGAATAACGATTGCTATGGCTTGGCAGTTGCCCAGTGTTTCAATATTAGAGCTCTCAAAAATGTTACAAGAAAAAAACGCTCAAGGAGGTCTTCGACGGAAGGATGAAAATGTGAATGCCACCATATTGGTCGACACTAGCTCCAGTAAATATGAGAATAGTAATAAACACTCACATTATTACGATAACTATTCTCTGAACCGACCGAATGGTTATAACAGTAATCTGCTGTATCAGCAGGCACCAGTACAGACAGGTTCTTCTAATCGTATTAACTACTACACAAATGGTAACATTAGCAATTTTAACTCCCCGTGGCAACAACAAGTTCAAAATTCAGGACCTTTATCATTCGAAAACTTTCCTTCGAAATTTCTATCACCATACAATATGACACGAAACGAATTGGAGCAGTCTTGTCACTAGGTATTTGCAAACGTGGGTACGAAATCACCTTCGCAACTATCATCAGAGCAAAAAGCTGAGGTATCCAGTCTTTGGAAAACGAAGCATCGAAGAACATACTCATCCCGAGGATGGGTTCTTTCTCAACCATCACCGCTCAACGCGACATGATTTGTATTTGCAAATTGAAAAATTCCTCGATGCGTAAAATTCTCGTTCATTTGGATGTTTAACTTGAAGCCGCGATTGATAGCCTTACTCGTTTTTGTTTTACAGGAAAGAGAAAACACGATCATCGGTGCATTTTGCGAGCCTTGTGCGAAAGTGGACAAAGGAAGAATCACACAGAAACAGAACCGTTTTTGAAGGAGATTTTGAAAGCCGTATTTGAGTAATTTGCTAGAACTGTGTAGGATTTGAGTCGCAATATATGTATGAGTCTGTCAATCAAATTGCAGCATGCCAACAACTCATGAAGTGAGCACCAATCCCAAGCATCGGATGTATGACAGGGCGCACGGGCATGCTGGGGACTGCACGGAAAAGTATTCATTTTGTAAGGACAGCATATGGTCAGACGATTTCATATTCTAAGCAAAACCTAAAGACAAAAACGCGGAAGCTTTAACTAATAAGAAACTATGCGTAAATGTTCCTGAATTCGTTAACTATGGACTTAAAAAGATTGCATTATGTCTCGAAAAGAGAAGGAAAATAAAGAGAATTTTTATTTTTTATGTTTTTTTGAGGTCTTATTCAAAGATCAAATTAGCGATCAATCAATATTCAAATTTTTTTTAATTTCAACACAGACATGCATGGCGTTCATATGATCTTCATCCCATGGTTTCTGCAGCTGTGCTGCAATTGGATTTAGTTTTCATGAGGAATATTGAAATAATTATGAATGTACTTTTAATTTATGATTAATGTGCAATATTTGACTTGTATTTAAATTATTATGTGTTCATCAATGTTGTTTGCTCATTTCCTCGAATAAGAGTTCACTAATAAATAACAGAAAAAACGTGAATAATTGTCTATCTACTTTACGATATGCATGAATTTTGAATAGTTTTAACTTAGGACTGCGTTTCTCTTTTCTATACCGGGTGTCATTTCAAAATTTAAAAAAACAAGAGTGTAACGCTAAAGTAAAAAAAGTTTTTGAACGCTAATAACTGTAGTTAGACTCAACAACATGACTTTATTTACACACCATTTGATCAGAAAAACTACAATTTTTTTGAATAAAATTTCATTAAATTCCAATAAGTATACGTAATTTAATTTTTTATTAATGATCTATTGTGTTTTTTGTCTCTGGTGTGGTTCTTGTTTTTTTCTTTTTATTTCATATGTTTTTTGTTCTCTTTTATTTTTTGTTGGGGTCTTTTATCCGTTTTCTTGTTGTTGTTCTTCTCTCTTTTGGTGCCCCTGTGGGTGTTGTATCATGGGTTGGTTAGTATTGTTATTGTTGTTTAGGTGTGCCTCGGTACGTGGTCTCTGTTTGTAGTGTTCTGTTGGCGTTTTTTTGTTTTTGGGTTGTATGGGTCTATACAGGGTGCGGCAGAAAATAATGCGAAAATTTGTTCTATTTCTTTCAAATCCCATTTTCAACTAATTCAAGCAATAATATCAACATTTTCGAGTGCAGTTATCTTTATAAAGTCCTTTAAACAAATTTATTCAATGTGTCCTCCATTTTTATTAATAACATCCTCGAGCCGACGCCGGAAGCCAGAGCATGCCTTTCGGACGTAGTCCTCCGACATTGACTGCCATGTGCGTGTTATGGTTGACTTCAGGGTTTTCACACTAGGGTGTGATGTTTTGCAGGCTCGTGCTTCAACATATGCCCAAATCGAATAATCCAACGGATTAAGATCTGGACTGCTAGGGGGCCACAAATCCTTCGGCCAAAACTTCATGTTATCGTTCAACCATTGTTGGGTTCGATTGGACGTGTGACACGGCGCTCCATCCTGCTGTAGGACAACGTTTTGGTCCTCGGAGAAGTTGGCCTTCACCCAGGGAAGCACTTGGTCCTTTAAAATACCGATATACACTTCGGTATTGATTTTAACTCCAGCATCAATGAAAACAGGTGGCATTTTCAAACCGTTGGACGCCACCAAGCCAAACATCATGACACCAGCCGGATGTTTGGTTTGAAATTTGAATTTCACTTTTTCCGGAACGTTCTCCATTTTCTGCGGTGAAATGAACCGGTCCGTGCGGCTGTTGGCCACAGCATCGATGCTGAAAAGCTTTTCGTCGGAGAACAGGATTATCATTTTTTCCTTCTTCAACAAGGAAAGCAATCTCTTGGAACGAGTCACTCGTAGTTCCTTGACCCGGTCCGTAATCAAGTGGCGTTTCACTCTGGCTCTGGAAGATGCATGCAGGTCTTCTTTGATGATTCTCCGCATGGATTTCTCCGAAATATTGGCTTCCTTTGCAAGTTTTCTTATGGAACGCACCGGGTTGCGAGCAATTTTTGCACGGACCGATTTGATCACGTTCGGCGTGCGTGCAAAGCGCGGACGTCCGCTTTCCGGCTTCCGCTGCTTAGGACCATCCTGCAGGGACTTTTTTATGCGGTAAACTGTTGCCAAATGGCACCCTACCACCTTGGCAATCTCTTTCGGCTTCTTCTGGGCGAGCAACAAACTGGTGATCACTTCTTTCGCGAACATTTTGACGAATTTGCAATAAAACAAATAGAATGTTTGGATGCAGCACTTGAAAGTAAACATAAACAAATACACTTTCGACAGAAATTAGTCACTAGCTACACGAATTAACCCAATACTCAAGTTTGAACATTTTCGCATTATTTTCTGCCGCACCCTGTATGAGGAGGAGGAGGGAGGAAAGGGGGGGGGGGGGGGGAGAGGATGGAAGGGAAAAAAAGAGGAGATTTCTTAGCACAAGATGACTTCCAATGACTTAGTTTTTATTATTCTTGGTTGGTACGATATGTCCCGTCCTTTGATTGGAAAAAAAATAGACAGGATCAGTATTTTTAGAAAACCCGACGAATTCTATTTACATAATTCAATTAAGGCTACACAGTAAGGCCGTTTAAGTATTTCGTTCACATTCCTGATGTTTGAAAAAAGGGATTTGAAATGGTGAGTTGACATCTTGAAGGGAGGGTGCAACCGACCTCCGGTCCTCACAAGATCCTAACCCAAGCCCACATGAGTTATATGGTCACAAACAACTGATAAATATGGTGACGCTGGTTGGCATAGTCTGAGCAATGTCGTCAATTTGACAATAGTGAAGAAATGAGGTATGACTGAAGATCGTTTACCTGGATATCAAATAACATATTTTTCTCTCTCATTTAATTGATAATTTCAGCACGCTTTGGGAACATCTTTGCATTCCAAAACCCATTTATCTCAATAGCATGGAGCAACATGACAAGCATTAAAGACTCAATTTGTTTTTCAGCTCTTCAGCATAACATTTACAACTAAACTTCTGAAACTCAACAACTATTTCCATAGATGACTGGCATGCGCTTATAAGCAGAATAGGATTATATTATGATATGTTTGTTTAGTGGTTTTTTGATTAGTTATTCCACTCATTTCAGAAATCATCAATCCGGGTACTTCAATCACTCGGTTTCAAGAAAAAAATGTCTTATAGATTCAACTATAAGCAAGGTGAAGTTAGTTCCTTCCACGCTCAGTTGCTTTGGAAGTTTTTCATAGTTCCTTATTGCAATATTCAGTTCTTTTCCTTGATGGTATTTCCACCGCAGTTCGCAGTAATTGAGTTTTTACTTTCTGAAAAAGAAAACTTTAGAATGGCATAGCAATGCAATGTCGATAAGTAGTCAATTGCACTTAGCAAGTGATAAGCCATTTTGAACCGCAACTCTGCGTGGTCACGCAGTCCGTCTACCACCAACCTTCCCTTCTCGTCAGTATACGTAGCCATAAACGTTCGTCGCACGATAGCAGAAGATCAGTTATACATATAAGACAAATATTTTTCTCTTACCCTCCTGAATACAGTATGTCCCATTAAAAAATGCGAAAATCCATACCTCAAATAAGTTTTTTTTCATAGAATCGTTTATCAAGCCTTTCATGATTACATTACTCACCATTTTTCTCCATCACCTTCTCCAAACGGGGACGGAATCGAGAGCATACCTTCTCAATGTATGAGTCAGTCATCGAGTTCCATGCCTTGGTAATGGAAGCTTTCAGGGCGCCAACACTGAGGTGAGAACGTTCACAGGCCTTAGCCTGAACATATGTCCATATTGAGTAATACAAAGGATTTAAGTCCGGGCTGATAGGAGACCAAATGTCCTTTGGCCAAAATTCCATGTTTTCCATCAGCCACGTTTGAGTCTTTTTTGAGGTATGACACAGTGCTCCGTCCTGTTGGAAAATGACGTGTTGGTGTGCCAAAGTTGGCTTTCATCTATGGCAGAACGTGATCCTTCAAAATGTTCATGTAAAGCTCGGTATTAACTTTTAATCCAGCTTTGATAAATACTGGAGCCATTTTCAAGCCATTGGACGCAACTGCCCCGAAAAGCATGACTCCAGCCGTATGTGTGGTTGTAAACTTGAATTTCACGTTCTCTGGAACATCCTCAATCTTCTTCGGCGAAATAAACCTGTCTGTACGTGTGTTAGATACGGGATCGATGGTGGCATCCCACAATCGCTGCAATTAGTTTTACGGGCTTTTGGGCGAGCAGCAAATTAGTCACAACCTCCTTTGCGTACATTTTTCCCAACTTGGTTACTCGCGAACCACTATTTTGTTTACATCGTCTCAGAGTATACAGTCAGATGACTACACACACGTATTAAAACAGTAAAAATAATGTTTAAAGCTACCCAAAAATAAGTATTGAAAACTTTTACATTTTTTTATGGGACATACTGTACATAACGACTGTTCCAGAAAGTATAAGCACACCTTATTTTAACGGTCACTTTGAATATAATGAAATATTACAACATGTTTTGGCTGCGTCCTTTTGTTTGCACATTTCTGAATGAAATAGCATCAAAAAAGTGCTCAGCTTTGTGTTACCTATCAAAATGCGCGGTCTTACTTCGGAACAACGAAAAAGTATCGTGCACAAATGGTGCACTGTGAGCGGACTCTCCTTGAGAAAATTGGCCAAGGAAGAGGGTGTAAGCATCGAAGCGGTACGATCTGCGATTCGAAAATATAGAGAACAGTGTACGTTTGAAGATGCGCCGAAGAGTGGTCGGAAATCGGGTCCTGTTAGTCCGGATATCGATAAAAAGATCAGGGATGCCTACAAGCGAAAACCAGCGACTTCCGTTCGGGATGTTGCGAAAAAACTAGGGACCTCGTCGAGTAACGTCATGCGTGCCAAAGAAAGCCTTGGGCTAAAAAACATACCGGAAGCAGAAAAAACCCAAAATGAACCCAAAACAGGCCTCGTCCGTGAAACCACGGGCCCACAAACTCTACGATTCGTTATTGTGTAGAAATTCTGGGTGTATAATAATGGACGATGAAACGTATGTGAAACTAGATTACAAAACGCTCCCGGACCACAATTCTATACTGTAAGCGAAGACAAAGACATCCCCGAAACGGAGAAGGCAATTTTTACCGAAAAATTCGGTAAGAAGGTTATGGTTTGGCAGGCAATATGCGAATGTGGTAGAACATCTAGTCCGTACATCACAACGGAGACGATGAACACTCAGAAATACGTTAAGGAATGTCTCCAGAAGCGATTATTGCCGATGATCAGGCAGCACGAAGGTCAAGTAGTGTTTTGGCCTGATTTGGCGTCATTTCATTACGCAAAGGACACTTTAGAATGGTACAAAAGTCAAAATGTATGTTTCATGCCGAAAGACATGAATCCGCCGAACTGCCCGGAGGCACGGCCAATCGAGTCGTCTTGGGCTTTAACCAAAGTAAAGCTTCGAAAATTCATAAAACCAGCGGACGACATCCAAAAATTTAAAAAAAGATTGGCCAAAAGTGATCAAAATGGTGGAAAGTACCACTGTGCAGAAGCTAATGGGTCATGTTAGAGGAAAAGTTAGGAGTCTTGGCTATGATTAAATATTTTGATTAAACGAGAGTAAAATATCATATAAAACACAAATACAAATATGATTTGCCAAATAAAATTATTAAAACTAAAAAAAAACATGACTTTTTTGTTATTTTGAAAGTGTGCTCATACTTTCTGGAACAGTCTGAAGTAATTCTATTTTGCGTTTTTGTGTTTGGCTTATGTTTTGTGTATTGTATCTATGTTCTATTGTAATTGCCTCAGTGGTTGAGCGTCACAGGCTCGTACGGGTGAGACATGGATGATTTGTCGGAGGATGATTCATCTTTGTCACGAATAATGAGGTGTCTCATAAGATTAAACGATCACGAGCCTATCCTGGTGATTCAGCTGATTCATGGGTTGTCTATTTTAAGTCCCAATCGATACCTCAGAATGTTTGTCAGATGATCTTACAAAACAAAACAATGCGACGCAATAAACTTCGGGTCTTTGAGTCCAATCTCAAACAAGCTCAAAGTCCTCTTGTGATGAAATGTTGTCATGATCACATGACACTCTTAGATAGTTAAAATTTCGGTCAGAATTTCGTCAATTTTTATCCACACGCTTAAACGTTACAAGCTTATCATTGCGTTTCATTTTTTTTTTTCAAGTACAGCCTTTAGTTAAACTTTGCCAGCGCTATCGGGTATTTTGCAGATGCCATGGCGAAAACAGAAAATAACCTCAGTTGGATGGTAGGCTCTTACTATAACCTTAACCATGAGGCTAAGACATCCGTGGTGCACTTCATGTTGATTGAAAATATCAGTTCAAGTCGTCCATCTCGAAGCAGCAGACTACACTGAGTGAGATAAATATAAGGACAAGACTCAAAAGGCTTCCGGTGCGTTTATAGTTTCTGTTACCTAAGTTTGCGGTCAACATTCTAGAATTTTCATAGCACACTGCTCAACTGGTTTGATTAATTTGTGATGCAAACTCTAAATAAATTATTGAAAATAAATTTAAATTCTTTCACAGGAAATAAATATAAGGACAAAGTTAAAATTTCAACAAAAACGTAGTTTATTGCATGAAATTAAACGTACGCAGAGATAAATTGGATGGTAAACTTTACCATTATTGGGGGTTAGGATGACTATTGCAGTATAGTGATTTTGAACCAACTATGATCACGGTCAAAACGACCATTGAAAATAGTTTATCCAACAATTGCCATAATTTCGGAATAGTCCTTGTTACCATGATCATAGTCAAGAATGCCATGAACGTGGTGAATACGACCATTATATGCGACCATGATTTAATTGTTGGTATAACGATGGAGTTTTTCTCAGAGTAATTAATAATGCGTTGCTCCTCCTTTGTTTTTAATGACCTCCATCAGTCGTCTCGGCATTGAATTGATGTACGAGATTAGAACATCATTGTCCAACTTGCTCCATTCTTCGACAATAGCAGTTTGGAGTTGAAGAAGGTTGTCAAACATAAGCCCATGTTTGAAAACTCTTCGGGAAAGTAGGCCCCAAATATTCTCGATTGGATTGAGATCTTGGCTACATGCTGGCCATTCGAGAACAGGGATGTTACTATTCGCAAGAAACGATTTCCATAATATTTTTAGCAAATGGGATCAAAACTTCGTCCAAAAGCTGCACATACTTTTCAGAATTCATTCTGGTCAAAATGAAACACACTGGTGTTTTTCCAGCAAGATTAAATCCTGCCCTGATCATCTGAGTGCCCCCATCAAATTTTCCCGATTCCCTTTGTGGCTTTTCGCTTCTTATATCCATCTGGTCCATCTAAATTGAATTTCTTTTCATCGCTGAACACCAAATTTTCCCACTCTTTTACCCAGAATGGATACTGTTCTGCAAATTCCAATCTTGTTTTTTTTTTATGTCGAGGCAATAAGCGAGGAACGGTCACACTTTTATCACATTTTTTTGTATTATTATCACTGCTTAAAATTTGCTGCACTCGACGTTTAGACACTGGAAGATTCACTTCCTTTCTGATATCACCCGGAAAAAACCTACGATTGATTGCCAATCGCTTAGTTTCACGTTTTGCGCGTTCGGAAACCGATGCTGGACGCCCTTTTCTCTAGATGGTCGCATATTTCTCACCCAATTTCACGAAAATATGTACCACCGTTTTGCTTCTTCCTATTTTGCTTACGATCTCACGGATTGTCAGGCCATTTTCACGATGGGCCTAAATTTCTTCGCCCGCAAACTCTGAAAGAGTGGTCGATTTCGACATTTTCTGAAAATCACATAATAAAAATGAAAATCAAAATTTTCGGTCATAAGTTGAATTGATCAGTGTGATATGTATACATTATGTATACATTACCATGAACAATGGTAATATTTGTTTTTAAAACATACGAGGCCAGCGAACGAAAAACAATCAGCTTGTTTTTATAATTATTTCTTTCAAAGCAGATGAAAACAGTCGATATCACGCGCTGAAAGACAAGTCATCACCGAAACTGTTTAGTCAACGAGGGATGGCATTAAACACATAAATTTGGAAAACAGAAGTTTTGCGTAAATAAAACGTAAATAAATTGCAACTGTTCGGTTGTCCTTATATATATTTCGTTCAGTGTAGAAACAGCAGATAAATACGATGGTCAAGGAGATTTTCCCAAAGATGCGCAATGTGGTGGTGGTGGTGGACGATGAGGCGTATATGATCCTGGACGGCATCGACTGGCAGGGGACCGGTTATTTCACGTCCTCCACCTAGGAGATGAGCATCAAGGTCATGCATATCTCCCTCACCTAGTGCCCGAAGAAGGTTCTCCTGTGGATGACCATTACTGAGAAAAGGATGTCGAAGCTACTTTTCCTTTCTTTGGAACTCGCTGTGAATGGGGCGATTTACAATATCAAATTCCTGCCGGATGTGACCGCCTTCATTTGAGGGCACTATTCGAGAGAGGATATGATGTTCTGGCCGGACTTGGCATCGGCCTAAATTTGCAGTATACCAAACGGTCGCTGAAAGAGATGGACCTCCTGAACATCACTATGGTATCAAAGAACGCGAACCCTTCGAACGTTCCCCAGCTGCGGCCAATCGAGTATTTCTGGGCCTACCCCAAACGGGAAATCTATGCCAGCCAACATTTTTGTATGGCCAAAGCATTGCGAAGCACCTGAATTCGAAAAATCGAGGAATTAGCTGAAGAATATCCCAATATCGTCTTTTTTTCTACGGCTATGGTCAAAGTCTCGGCTAACTGCAAACATTTCTTGACGTAGGTCTACGTCTTTGTTTTCTATACTGCTGTACAATCTAAAAAAATCGAACTTCGACCGTTACGAAAAGAGGTCAGGTTTTGAGCGTTAATATCTCAGTCGTTTCTCCAAAGATTTTCCAAACTTTTACACCAATCGATTGGAAATATTTATACGTATGGACAAAGGACCTACAAAGGACATTGTTTATTTCGGGCCATTGAATGCTATTGAAAAGTTCAGAAATGTTAAGCCTTTTTTCATCACCCATCGTCACACGCGTGGTCTTTGGAAATCGCCTTCAAGTATGCACACGCAGCACGACGCACACTGGGACCAATCTGAAATAAGACAGTCAAAAGTGTTTTACACTTTTCCTGACATTTTAGCACTTTGGTGTCTATGCAAATGTTTTCAGAAATGTTATTTCACATTTTTTTAAATACTTATCAAACGTTTTACTTAAGTGATATTTGACTTGAAAAAACTAACTTTGTGTGGGTACAAGATAGAAGGTTAGTGTCTTCAGCAAAGTTTTAGAACTATATATTTAACGAAACTTTGCTCAAGATAGTTAGTACCTAAATCGAAAGCATTCTGAAATCGAATTGATTTAGTATATAGACTAACTTAAAACTTGTTTTCTCCTTTTTTGTGGCTAAACCTTATCAGATAGATTTAAAATGCTCAACAAAGTTATCAATATTATCAAAACGCACAACTTTGCTGAAGACGTCTACTGTCTAAATGGCTTGGTTTGAGTTTTGAAGTGGTTTTGAGTAAAAAAAAAATACGTTTTCTCAACAACAATATCTCAGACACCGGCAAACTTTTGCAGCCAAATTTTGCACAGTTTGGTCAACCAGCACATACAGCATAAATGTACGAAAAATCTGCGCCGGGTATCATCGGGTACATAAAGTTTTCCGTTCATCTTTTAAATTTCGATAAACTTTTACATACATACAAATTTTTCGTAAAATCTGTGAAATTCTACCGGCATCCGGAAAAATGGATTGCAGAACGATCGGTTGTCAAGATTCCGGTAAAATATTTCTGAAATCTGTGAGTTCATATAAGTGTGTAGTACTTAGTGTGCCTAATCTCGTAGGTAATGGATTTTTAAGATTTAATGAAAGTTATCAGATTTATTTAGCTGCTTTGAACATATTTAAATTACTGAATATGTAATTAATGGTATTGCAAGTGTAACTAATGAACTTTAACTAAACAATTTCGCCAGTAATTAATGTACTCAAAAAAAAGTACGGTATTATTCAAGTATTCAAGGTTGTAATTAATGTTTTTGATTTTTTTCTGCATAGGAATCAAAACTTATTGTCAGCCCGTCAGTTCTTAGTTCTTTGTTTCGGACAAATTTGTTAAAATTAATGTATTTTCATTTCTTTAATAAGTTTTGGCTACGTTAGATTGATTTATTGCTATAATAAAAGCATTAAATCTTTTTGGTTTATAATAAAGCCTTCTTCAATACATTCTACTTCAGCTTCTGTGTCTGAATCAGTGTCAGAAGCTTGGTCTTGGGAATTTTGCAAATGTTTCTTTGCAGCTGGTTATAGTTGCATAGATTTCTTGACAGTAGGTCGTCTTAGACCCCCCCTCTTGTGGTTCCTCTGAAAAGCTTAGCAGTAATGCTGCTTTTATAATGTCTGCACCGTGTATCAGTATTCAGTGAACAGACTTCGGCATGTAATACCATCAGTACAACTCAACATAGCATTTGGCCGTCTCGTAGCAAAATGCTTTAAAAGAGTCAGTGTTTATTTGCCTGCCACATGCCAGTACGCTCACTATGACAGAAAAGTTTTTAATGATTGTCTCTGCCAACACGGTAATTTTTGCCGTTTCTTCGGGATTTTCGAAAAACCGACGTGCTGTGTTTCCGTCTTTACTGGTACCGGAAAAATATTTCCTGAGCATTTTCAAATCACACAATCTGAATCAACTGGAAACTCAAACTCAACTGCATTTTGTAAACAAACGAAACTATTCTGAGCTACTTGACCTTCAAATGTGCTAGCTCTTGCGCAAAAGGATCCAAGGGAGCGGTTAATTATGTCTGGGATTTAAAAAATATTGATAGAAAGAGACATTGGTACGCCCGAAAAGACGAACTGAAAACTTTTTGTACCCGATGATACCCGGCGCAGATTTTTTGTGCACGTGTACTTTAAGTGTTGGTTGACCAAGCTGTGCAAAAGTTTACCGGTGTCTGAGTTATTGTTGATGAAAGAACGTATTTTTTTTTTACTTAAAACCGCTTTAAAATCAAATAAAGCCATTTAGACAGTTGCCGTCTTGAGCAAAGTTGTGCGTTTTGATAATATTGATACCTTTGTTGAACATTTTAAATCGATCTGGTGAGGTTTTAGCCACAAAAAAGTAAAAAACAAGTTTTAAGTTAGTCTATATACTAAATCAATTATATATCAGAATGCTTTCGATATAGGTACTAACTATCTTGATCAAAGTTTCGTTAAATATATAGTTCTTAAATTTTGCTTACCTTCTATCTTGTACCCACACAAAGCTAGTTTTTTTTTAAAGTAAAATATCACTTAAGTAAATAGTTGGACAATTTTATATTTTATATTATATTTAATATTTCTTGCAACTTTTCCGTAGTCACCAAAGCGCTAACATATCAGGAAAAGTGTGAAAACACTTTTGACCGTCTTTTTTAAGATTGGTCCCTGTAAGCGACGGGGACAAACATATGCTTTAAGTGATGTCAATGGTCTTGATTATTCGCCAGAAGATATTACATTGAGCAGCTATCGGGAAGCGGTGAAACGGCAAATGCCACGGAACATATAATTAGAGATCAAAAATATACGTGGTTCATCTCAAAACGGGCAATTATTTCACTTCGCGCAAAAACATAGGACGGCCCGTTGATCAGTGGTCAACGTATAAAATCAATCACGTATTGAAAACACTTAACAACCCTGGTTTTTAAATCAATACCGAAGTGTATAAAGGGTGTATTCGATAAAAATGGCACACAGAAAATCTTCTGTAACTTTTGAATCGTATGAGTACAAAACCTAGAAATTTGAATAGATCTTATCCATAGTGTATTATTTACATCTGCCAAGTTTCATAGTTATACATTCAGTAGTTCCAGTCATGTCGTCGAAACAAGAAATTGTCCGTGAGAAAATTTTGTGCACTCACAATCAAAATCCAGGGGCGTCCCACCGGTGGATTGCTAAAAGGCTTGGAATTGCAAATACAACTGTGTCTCGTGTAATAAGAACCTTCAAGGAGCGTCTGAGTGTCCAAAGGAAGGAAGGGAGTGGTCGTAAAAGTGGTCCAATGGACAGTAAAATGGCCAGGAAAGTCGTACAACAATTCAAGAACCGTCCAAACATGTCAATTCGAGATGTCGCTAAAAAGTCTAAGGTGTCAGTCGGTTTTGTGCAGAAAACCATGAAGCGTGCTGGGTTACATGTTTACAAAGTGCAAAAAGCCCCAAACCGGAATGAAAAACAAAACATCACTGCGAAAACCCGCGCCCGGAAACTTTACACGAAGCTGCTCACCAAATCCGGTTGCATCGTAATGGATGATGAAGCATACGTTAAGAAGCACAAAGGATCAACTCTGTTTTGGCCTGATCTAGCATCCTGCCACTACGCTCGAAACGTATTGGAGTGGTACCGAGCCAACGGAGTCAATTTTGTGCCAAAGGATATGAACCCACCAAATTCACCGGAACTTCGTCCAATTGAAAAATTCTGGGCAATTATGAAAACTGAACTTCGCAAACATCCCAAAACTATAAAAACAGAGCTAGAATTGAAGAAAATTTGGGTAAAAACAACAAAAACACTGGGAAAATCGGTTGTACAAAATTTGATGGGTGGAGTGAAAAGGAAGGTGCGGGCATTCGGGATGGGAGACGAAATTGAATAAAACAAATGTTGTAAATCAAAACTCATTAGTAGTTCTTCATTCCCTGAAAATTTCAAGAAAATCCGATAATCATTTTAGTTTTGATGAGTATATATGTGTGTGTTATTTTTATCGAATACACCCTTTATCGGTATTTTGAAGGATCAAGTGCCTCCTTGGATGAAGGCCAATTTTTTGGAGGATGAATGCGTTGCCCTACAACAGGATGCCTCACGTTAAATCAGACCCAACGATGGCTGACGGAAAACTTGTAGTTTTGGCCGAAAAATTTGTGCTCCTTTAGCAATCAGGTCCCTAACCCGTTGGATTATTTGATTTGCGTTTATGTTGCATGAAGCACATGCCTGCAAAACATCTCACCCTACTGTAAAGATCCTAAAGTCGGTCGCACATGGCAGTCGATGCCGGAGGAGTACATTTGAAAGGCGTGTTCTAGCTTCCGGCGTCGTCTTGAGGATGTTATTGATTAAAATAGAGGACACATCGAGTAAATTTGTTTTAAAGGACGTAATGATAACAACTAACCTCGAAAATGTTGATGTTATTTCTTAAAAAAGTAGAAAATGGGATTTGAAAGAAAAACCATATATATTCGCATTTTGTCCTGTCGCACCGTGTATGATAGGGAAAAAAATGTGTGATTACACGGGAGAAATTTGTATCATGTTATTGTTGTTGATTGGCTGTCTTCCATGAATCTTGGATGGTTTGTGCTGAAACGTGTGATGACAAGCTCAGTCGATAAATTAATGATTGATCGCTTATGGCTGGTGTAGGCTGCAGTCTCAATTCCTAAGAAAATGATCGAACGAGCTCCTCATTTTGAATCAATACAGGTTTTGATGAAAATTGTTTTTTTCTTTGGAATTCAGGGTATCGCATGGAAGCCATTTTTACCTCCGGATGTCCTCCTGGCACCCGAACACCACCATCATCAAACTAAAGCTCTCGTAAACCGTGAGACACCCTGCACGTGCTGACCAGCTGGAGGACTCCCCCGGTGTATGCTAAGTGACCGATTAGTGCTTAAACGAAATGGCACCCACGGCTCCATGTACCTTCTTGAGTGTTATTTGCCTGAACGGTTCAGCACTTGCAACTACACCTGTACTCTCAGCGACAATCACCAGCGGTCACCGTCGCTCGTGGTGGCCAGCGGTGGTAGCGGGAAATTATTTATGAGTTTTATGATCGAAAAATACTTTTCTCACTGAATAGTGTAATAGTCAGCCGGCCGGTTGTTACGGCTAAGTGGAATGTGCGCATGCTGCCGTAAATCGCGCACAATAGGGGAAACAGATAATCGAAATGAAACCATCGTTAGCAAGTTAGCGCACAAGTGGGCACCTACATATCTCGTCGTTTGAGCCCGGGAGTACCCCGTGTCGATGGAGGAACTATTCTTTTTGCCGGGTCGCTGACTATCAGCATGTCGGGGGGGTGAGGATGATGCGACGGGTCTTGGAACACCCACGGTGAGCTATGGTTATGGGGTACATAAATTCGGCGACGACACTGTAACGATCGATTACATCGGGAGCTATTTTCAACAACACCGAGATGCTTTTGTTCTTCATGTTAATGACAGTTGAATGATGTGCCAGAATCCCCAACCATTTATCATTTTACCACCATTTAATTTGATTGATAAATAATAAACACGCACAGTTATTGCAACCATTTCGAAAGTGCTGTATAGATAACCGTTTTAACCAATCAACCTAAGCGCAACCATCTGCCAGGTGCAGAACAGTGCACCTTTTTGAATAAAACCTGCCCATTGAGCCCTTTATCAGACATGACACCACTGATATTCGGAGATTAAAGGTCTGGATTATCAGCCAAATAAGTTCATTGTAGATAACGTTATGTTTCTGGCTATAAAAGGAAAGAGCCCTTGGTAGTTCAACCGTAGTTCACTGATATCAGCAATTGTTGTAGATTTGCTTCTCAATCACCATGAGCAAGGTAATCGTTTTCGTTGTTCTGCTTGTTGCAGCAGTGCATGCTGCACCAAATGGTGAGATGGTTTCATTTTTAAAGTAAATTCCGTCAGTTCTATTAGTTCATTAATTGTAGGAAGCGACGTGGATCCACTGGATACGTTTCCGCATGCTCCTTTCCAAGCATCCTTGCGTTCAATGCCAGTGAAGATTCACTTCTGCAGTGGTGCGATCTTGTCCGAGCGTTGGATTCTAACAGCAGCACATTGCGTTCAGGGACGTAGCACAGCCAGTTTCAAAATTATCGTTGGCAGCTATACCATCGAACCGCAAGGATTGGAATATGACGTTGCTGAAATTAAAAAGCACCAAAGTTTTGATCCAATTTTCTATGAACACGATGTCGCGCTTGTGAAGACCACTTTTGGTATGGAGCTGGGTGAGGGGATTCAAGCCATCAATCTACCCACCGTCATTTCTCCAGCTGGTGAGTTGGTAGTCCTGACTGGATGGCGATCGGATGTAAGAACTTGTATTTGTTATTTTAAATTAACTAGATTTGACAAATTGATTTATTCACATTATCAACAGTACGAAGAGGAAACGCCTAACAATATGCAGATGGCTCGTAAAATCACAATCGATAACGAAGAATGTCAGCAACTACATTTGGAGGGGAATTCTCACATCAACATCTACCAAACTAATCTGTGTGCTCGTCCTCGAATGGTGGGATGCTATTGTATCATTGATGCTGGTGCTCCTTTGGCTACGGAAGGCAATGTATTGGCTGGAGTTTTCTCATTGTCTGCTGGCTGTGGCCGTATGCTGCCAGCTGTCTATACCTAGGGTAACGGGATGTAATGTTAGCCTAGCTCCTTCATTCGGCCTATGTACCAAATATGTCATTAATTCGGCGATAATCAACAAAATTATGCTCCTATCAGGATGACCGATTTATTTCGAAGCAATTGATATATTATTGATCAATTAATAGTTGTTCACTTCCACATAATTTTCGATTTCCTCAACTTTTTAGACAACATGACTTTACTGGTTAAGCTGAACAGATTATCTACACGATCTTCGAATGATCTAAATTTGCAGAAATTTAACCTATAAACCGAATAATGCAGCCAAGATGTACAGAATATAGTCACACGTTATAAACTTACAGGTCACATATGTAAAATAACAATTATTTAACAAGAAAACCATAGACCCAATGTTAGGAACATATTTTTTCCCACGTTCCCAACTATGGCCTGTTGTATGGAAAGCGTAGTAAAAATGTTGTTATTGGTAAAATTTACAATAAAAATGTCCGAGTTTCGGTTGAAAGTTTTTCATATGGCTCATCTTAACACAAACTAAAGGAACAACATCTGTGTAGAGTGAATTATCATGTTTTGATTATCTTATGGTCGCTAAATCATATGAGAAAATCATTTAAGTGTTTCTTAGCAGTTTTAGTATAGTTTGATTTATTAAATTGTTTGTTGGGTAGAGCGAATACAGCTATAAACGCCTTGAATCAGAAAATCAGGAAAAAAATCGTACGAAGACAACATTTAATACCAAATCTGTCGAATGGGACGAACTTGCATCCATGAATAGACCCAATTTGGTGCTTATAGACCGACATTACATCCATATCCCTCGAAAGTTTCTGGCTTTATAAAATGAGTTGTGTAACTTTTCGTGAAACATACTACCAAATGGCATATAAAACATATCTAAGCAAGTGTATAACTAGCTCAAATACTTTATGAGTTATTATAAAAAATGTCATCGATTTTTGCATATTAGGCTGAGTCAAGGGACACATACCCTACGATTTCGTTTGAATACGCTGTAGTGAATAACTTTTGAGGGTAGATTTGTTTTTAATAAAAATATTATTTTTTTTTTTTTTTGTATATATTATTTACTGGCACTGTTGTTCCTAAGACGAAACCCTGTAAGAAACGCATTGTACGCACTCGCTTAGTGGTCAAAGCCGTGAAGGAGTGAATTCGAAGGAATCCTGCTCAGTCGGCGGGAAAAATGGCGTATGAAATGAAAATGAGCCACACATCCATGCAAAATATATTGAAACGGGACCTTGGATATGGGGCTTTTAAAAAACAGAGGATTTATGGATTGATACATAAGAATTTTGCCGACAGAGTTGTCAGATCGCGGGCGCTGTTAAAAACGCACGCTGGTCATACCATTTTATTTTTCGGATGAAACATTGTTTACTTGGGAAGTGTTTCTGAATAAACAAAATAATCGTGTTTATACAGCAAGTCTTGGTGAAATATCAGCTGACAAACGAGGCGTTGAACGATACCAAAGTGCTTCTGCGGTGATGGTTTGGGGTGCCATATCACCAAAAAGCAAATTACCGCTGTTGTTCATTTGCTCGTGCATCATTTCAACGTTGCCATCCTGTATATTGTGTTTGGTAACTGATAGTTTGCCCTAAAAGGGGAAAAGAAAAGGGGTGTGGGAAAGGGTTTGTGAGTCAGGTTTTGAGACATCTTTACAGGATCGTGGTAGGCCGCGCTGTACAGCTGAGTGACACGTGCGGCGTGTTTTCGTTGGCAAATTTTCTAGTAATTTCCGTATTCCTACTGAATAATGTGATTTTTGTTCAATGTGCTCTTCATGTGGATAAGAATATCATCATATGGAATTTTGGAGAAGAGACCTGCTTCTACGACACATTCGTGACTTCAAAGAAAGAATCATTGACAGTGTCACCGTTGCTAAATTTGAAGTATTTGGTCCTGTAGTAAAATTATCATTAATTTGGTAAGTCAATTCTACATCAAATGTTTCAAATAATTTATAATATACGCGTCAATCAAGTATGGAAAGCTCGCATGGTACGCATATTACGCCTGAGCAACTGACGCCGCTAACCACACGGCCGAGCTGCACATGAACAGATGAAGTGATTCGAAACTGCATTGAACCAAAACCATGAATTTTGAACCGCCTAACGGTACAAATAGTTGAGTTTTCAAAATCCTACTTGGACCCTACCGGAACCGGTGCCAGAGTATCCGGATGTGGCCAAATACTCCGATTGATCTATGGCATGATGTTTTTGAAGATCGGTGTTCAAAATTGTTAATTTTGAACCGTCTAACGGTACAAATACTTGAGGTTCCAAAATTGTCCACTTTGGATGCACACCGCAACCGGTTCTGGGTACCTATGTGCCCAGAATGGCCAATCAAAAACAAAACAGGTCAGCATGTCGTTCTAAAGGGTGTCCACGATGAAATTGCCACACTATGAAATTGCTCTAACTTTTTAACCGTTGAGTAGAATTTAATGAAAATTTGGGTGGATTTAGTTCATAGTGCATTATTTACATCCTGCAAGTTTTAAAGTCCTGTGATCAAAACTCGCGGAAATGGAGTCGAAAGAACAGCTCGTGCGTGATAAAATCTTGCGCATTCATCACGAGAACAAGGATCTCTCGCATCGTTCCATCGCTAAAACGTTGGGAATCGCGAATTCCACGGTGTCGCGAGTGATTAAGCGGTTCGAGGAACGGTTGACCACCGATCGGAAGCCCAGAAGTGAAGGAAAAAGTATTCCGTACAACACCAAAAATCACAACCGCGTAGTTGGGGCCTTCAACCGAAATCCGAACGCCTCCGTTCGGGATGTGGCTAAGAAGCTGCACCTAAGCCGAAGTTTTGTCCAGAAGGCCAAAACTAAGGCTGGGCTTCGAACGTTCAAGGTACAAAAGGCCCCTAATCGCGACGAGAAGCAGAACAAGTCCGCCAAAACCCGTGCCAGGAAGTTGTACCTCAACATGCTGACGAAAGTTGAATGCTGCATCATGGACGACGAAACATATGTGAAGGCCGACTTCAAACAGATCCCCGGCAACCTGTTTTTCACGGCCAAGGATAAGTTCAGCGTTCCGGAGCATGTCCGCACTCAGAAGATGTCCAAATTTGCGAAGAAATTCCTGGTTTGGCAAGCCATCTGCACGTGCGGGAAGCGGAGTGCACCTTTCGTGACCCAGGACACGATGAACGGACAGGTGTACATAAAAGAGTGCCTCCAGAAGCGGCTGCTTCCTCTCCTGAAGGCCCACAACGTCCCAACAATCTTCTGGCCGGATTTGGCCTCATGCCACTACTCCAAGGACGTGCTGAAGTGGTATGCGGACAATAAGGTCAATTTCGTGCCGAAAATGTTCAACCCTCCCAACCCTCCCAACACTCCGGAGCTCCGCCCCATCGAGAAGTACTGGGCGATTATGAAGCAGCACCTTCTTAAACGACCTAAGGTAGTGAAGACAGTCGAGGAACTGAAGAAAGTATGGGTTTACATGCAAAAAACGATTGATTCACAGGTTGTGCAGAATCTTATGGCCGGGGTTAAGGCCAAGGTGCGGGCATTTGCGTATGGACTGTAAATAAAATACGAGTAAAATGGTAAAATGAAGTTTAATAGTTATTTCTCAATCCCAGAAAATTTGATGGCAATCGGATGAAAACTCGAATTTTGCGAATCAAATTTGTGTGTGGCAATTTCATCGTGGACACCCTTTAAGAATCTATACCTTTCATTTGAGACCAAGATATCAAAAATCGGCTCAAAATTAAATATTTGAGAGCGAAGCAAAGTCTTGGGTCTTTTTTTACCCTGAATGCACTATGTGTAAGTTTTTCCTAATGCATTAGGAAGGTTAACCAGCTCTATATAAGACTACCCAAGTAATAATTTTAGTTTTATTCCAGCCGTATAGCACTCCTCCCGGCTTTTTTAATAGAACTGCATTCAAAACTGTTTTGTCTACATACACCTCCTCTATGCTTCTTTAAAGCCGAAATTTGTACAAAATGGTCCACTCTATAGACGGTTGTGGGAACAAGTTAATAAAACCTTTATAAGAACATTAAGAATTTTGAACATATTCTAGTGAAATATGTTATGACCACTTGAGAACCTTCATAAAACTTATTGGCTGTCATGAAAACCAGAATACGGCCAAATGGCCACAGCTGTCATACTTCACTGTGAAATCGAGATTGTTTTTTGTTGTTCTGCTTTGTTCGATTCTCTTTTCTTCTGATTCACTAGGCAGTAAAAAAAAGGTCTAGTGTTGCGGGAAATTTTGTTTGATAGCAAAATAACCTAACAAATTATGTTTTCTACAGCGTATTATGCTCCAAATTATATGCGCATTTGTTTTTATGGTGAATATAGGCACGATAAGAGCCGAAAATTAATGCGCCTCGGAAATTATGCGAATATACACCAACAAAAATGAAATTAAAACAAATACATTCGATAAATTAATCATGCATTTCATAAAAATTGATGGAATTGGATAAACTGATCTAAAAGAATGCCTTAATTAGTCTCACATCTACAGTTTTTTGTTTGCATACTATTGAAAATTTGATGCATTTATTTTTCCACATTTCAATTATATCTTATATTTCAGTATAGCGATTGAAAAAGAAACACAGTTTTGCATAAAGCCAATTTTTATTCGCAATGACTTTTATAAAACTGTTTGGTCTTATTGTGACTTCCATCAATGCCCATTTGCCGTTTAATGCATTTACTGAAGGCAATGTATTTAAAATGCTTTTTCAACTGACCATTTTAATATCAATGAGTCCTAAAACGACATTTCAATGCAGCATTTTAAGAGTTCATAAAGTAGAAATAAAACCTTTGATAGGAGTAAAAGTAATTTGAGAAATAAGGTTTTAAGGTCATTGTAAACAAGCTGTGTAGGTTCTCCTAAACCTGACTAAAATATGAAACCTATTGGCACCTCGTGGTGCCATAATAAAACCAAATTTATTTCAAGTGGCTTTCATAAAACTTTAATAAAACTTAATAAAGCAGGATGGTGTTCGCAATGTTACTTGGGATGTTACTTGGGTAACCAAAGCCATTCAGGTCGGGATTGCTGTTGGTTGCTGGCAGAATTGGTTCGGCAGTGGAGAGCGAATTGGAGGTTTCATTGAGGATTATAATTATTGTATTAGATGCACAACTAAGTTCTCGCTGTTTTTTTTTGGTGAAAAAGGAACTTTATTTTGAAAACAAAGGTTACAAACGAATTATTCAAAGTATTGCCCATCACTAGCTACGACTTTTTCCCATCTTTCTGGTAGAACGTGAATACCATTTCGATAGAACTGTTCGTCTTTTGATGCTATCCAAGAATCAAGCCATTTTGAGATGTCATCATATGAGTGGAATTGCTGACCAGTGAGACCATGTGCCATCGAACGGAACAAGTAATAATCGGACGGTGCAATATCAGGAGAATATGGCGGGTGGGGTAGGACTTCCCATTTGAGCGTTTCCAAGTAGGTTTTCACGGGATTCGCAACGTGAGGTCGAGCGTTGTCATGCTGAAGAATCACTTTTTCGTGTCTGTGCTCGTATTGTGGCCGTTTTTCGTGCAGTGTTCGGCTCAATCGCATCAATTGAGTTCGATACCGTTCCCCGGTAATGGTTTCGTTTGGTTTCAACAGCTCATAATAAATAACACCAACTTGGTCCCACCAAATACACAGCATAACCTTCGCAGCGTGAATATTCGGCCTAGGCGACGATGTTGAAGCATGCCCGGGCAGTCCCCATGAATGTTTCCGTTTTGGGTTACTGTAATGAATCCATTTTTCGTCACCCGTCACAATGCGATGAAGAAAACTCTTCCTTTTTTGCCGCTGGAGCAGTTGTTCACAGACGAAAAAACGACGCTCAACATCTCTTGGCTTCAAATCGTAAGGAACCCAAGTTCCTTGCTTTTGAATCATTCCCAACGCATGCAATCGCTTAGAAACGGCTTGGCGGGAAACTCCTAATCCTGAACCAAGCTCTTCTTGCGTTTGACACGGATCCTCATCGAGCAATGTCTCCAATTCAGAGTCTTCGAAGTTTTTTGGCCTTCCTTCACGCGGACGATCATCAACACTGAAATCACCGTTTTTGAAGCGACGAAACCAATCACGACACGTTGTTTCACTCAGAGCTGCAACTTTTTGGAGCTCTCGATGTGCTTCAGCCGCCGTTTTCTTCGAATGAAAGAAGAAAATCAACACTTCCCGCAAATGACGATTACTTGGCACGAAATCAGACATCTTCAAACAACCAAAGTATATAACACTAAACCAAAATCACTGATTTGGCAAAGCGGTTTGTTTACCATATGTCTGAGCTTGGTTTATGACGCTTGAGATGTACAACATTCGACCAGCACTTACTACTGGCGCCATCTATTGCCAAACAGCGGGAACTTAGTTGCGCACCTAATATAAGTGTAAATTCGATGTGATTGTTTTGACGAAACTTAGTTGGACGAGCGATTCCAGAATGTGCAGTTGTTTGTTGAAGGCGCTCTGATAATGTCTTACAAACACTAGAACAGCTACATCAATCCCGTCAATTATTCAGTGGCTTCAGTCTTCACGTAAAGCTTTTGTCAAGGTGCACGACGCTAAATCGGACTTATTTGATATTCCCTCCGGTGTACCACAGGGCAGCCACCTTGGCCCTCTTATATTCATCCTCTTCATCAACGATCTGTGCGAAGGTCTCAACTCCGGTAAATTGCTCTATGCGGATGACTTGAAGCTGTTCCATGTTATTAAATCGCTTGTAGATTGCTGTGCTTTACAAGCCGATTTAGAACATGTGTCTAGATGGTGTGATTTAAATGGAATGCAGATGAATACGGCTAAGTGCAGAGTGATAACTTTCGCTCGTTGTCATTCCATTGTCACGTTTGAGTACGGCTTAAACGACATATCACTGGAGAGGGTCACGTCGATCAACGACCTAGGAGTCAAACTTGATCGGAAGCTTCGTTTCAACGAGCACATCTCCGCAACAACCGCGAAAGCGAACGCAATGTTCGGTTGCTTAAAGCGTAACACCGCCCACTTCGATGATGTGCATGCACTTAAGTCGCTGTATGGTGCTTTAGTTCGTAGCGTGCTGGAATAAGGAGTGCACATCTGGGCTCCGTACCACGCCGTTCATACTGCACGCATCGAAAAAGTCCAGAAGCGGTTCATTCGAAACGCTCTACGCCGCCTTCCCTGGAACGATCCAATCAATCTGCCGCCATATGAAGATCGATATGCGCTGCTAAATATTCAGCCGTTATCGAGTCGCCGAGTGATGCTTCAACGGCTGTTTGTTTTCGACGTGGTCATCCCAACAAACATCGGTGTTGAATTAGAGCTTGTTCAAACAAATTTGGAGAAGCTATTTAGCTTTCCTAGAAGAAACAGCTGAATAGCTTCTCCAAATTTGCTTGAAGAAGCTCTAATTCAACACCGATGTTTGATGGGATGTGCAACATCGATTGTAGCAGCATTCTTGAGAATGTTAGGTTACTTGCACCAGTTTGTCAGCTCCGGAATCGTCAACTGTTGTGGATTTCTGGCCACCGTACTCTTTATGGATGAAATAACCTGTTAAATTCATGTTGTAGGTTGTTCAATCAAGTGTGTGACTCTTTTGATTTTAAAATTAGTAAATTAGTATGTAAGAATAGAATTAAAACATTTTTGTGATCAGTCTGTGCGATGTCCTTGACGAAGATGTTGTGTTTTAAATAAATAAATAAATAAATCTTTCATTCAATATCTTTGAAAAATTAACAAGCAACCTGATAGCAATGAACTGAAATCATGTCTTTTAATTTATTTCAAATGGCTACATTTGTTTCCTGATAAAAGAGTTAATTAGGAGCGCCTAAACCTACATTAACAAAGAATGATCCGTGTAACTGTTAAAACTTTAACGCATCAGTTTTGACACGTTTCTGAATTTTTAGTTTTTTATGCGCTAAAACTAACGGTTTGACCATATCACAGGAATCCACTTACCGCAATTCTTCAGTTGCCTCTCAGAGTAAAATCAGGTTGAGAAATTGAATAAAACTCTTTACGTAATAAATATACGGCCCCATACCTTTAGTCAACCCATCTTGTTTCCAGACTTAATGCTTTTTGCAATTAGATTATTACCGAACTCTGTGGTTGGTAGTCTATTTGAAATTCTACAGCCTTCGATGACAATACCAATGCATGAATCTGCATATTGCAGTAAACACAACAATATTCAATGCCCGGGAAAGTCGAGAATCTTTTCAATGTCCTCGGTAGTTCATATGTCCCACTATTATAAAATGTATGCTTAACAATTCATATTATCATTTGACCTTGCTCGGGATTACGTTGAGAAATATAGAAGCTCATTGTATTTTTTGAAGAATTATTTATATAAATATAAACTTTCATTATATCGATTTAACTAAGACAACTACACTGATGCAGTTCAGTACTGTTACCAAGGAGTGAAAAATAAGACAGTTTAACACCGTCAGACCTGATGTCAAGCATGGATGTGTGAACAGTGATGTTCAATCTTGTTTATTTGACAGCGAATGAGATCAAATCACGGAGCACGGCCGTAAGTCGACGTAATGAATTTGAAGGCGTTGTTTTCAATTGCTTGAAACAGGCTAGTTAGTTCAATTGAGTGTGAGTATGCTTCTCAATTGACAGTGAACTCTTCGTGGCTCAATTGAATATGTTTACTAGGTTCAAATGAACTTACTATGGTGCGATGATAATGAAAGGTGGTCTTTCTCAATTTCATCGATTCTTTTTTAATTAAGATTGAGTTTTTACCGCACTGATCCCACGACTTCAAATCACGGCCCTAAAAGCCACTTGACAATTGCACATCTGTGAGAGAAGGAAAAAGCTCGTATTATAGATGTACCGGGCATACGCTTGAATCTGAAGTTTAATTACGGATATAGTTAGACGTAGTATTTAAAATAACTAAATATTTAATTGGGTAAGCTCTGAATGAAAGTTTTGCATTTGGAATAACAAACATCATCCGAATCAATCCCGCCTACTTCTCTACTAGTACATTTCCGCTTCTGTTTTTTTCGTGTTTGATTAAATTGTTTTCCCAAATACTCATACGACGCAAAATCAAACGAATGCATTTCGTTCCGTATCTCGTGAGGAGTGATGCGAAAAGAAATAGCTCTCAATTATGAGTTCCAGCACTTTTCTTCAACTCCATTTCTAAATCATGCTACATTCCCGCGAACCACTTCCACATCATCCACCAGAAGATGATCCCGAACATGTTTCGAGGTGCAGCCAGAACCGCTGAGAATTATCAAATCGTCTGTCCAGTCGCGCGAGCATGTGAATTCCCATTACACTATCTTCACTTATAAATTATATTTATTGTGTTTGTATTGAAAGATGACATCGGAATATTATATGGTAGATTAATTTGTCATAATATATTATTTCTATAAGTTATTAATTTTATTCCTTTATCTACGGTCCATTCTTCTCGTTAGTCTCGCAAGTCGTCTTAGTGTAGTTGACTGCAGCAGCGCTTCTATGTTGCACTTATTCTGGAGCGCTGCAGAGACGAAGCGCTATGCTGCAATGAGTGTCCTGTAAGTGCGCAACGAATGTAGACACGGTTCTCTTTCGGAGCATAAGTTTCCGCTAGGGTTGCACCTCGACGCACTGACTCGATGCAGGTTTCTAGAATATGGAGCCACCTCAGCTCGAAAATGAAATATTTGTATAAGATTACGATACAATTTTGCAGTTGTTCACTCCACTTGGCAGCCAGCTTGCGAGCTTTGTTCTTCGGGATATATGTAGAGTGAGATGGGGCAAACGTTCGGTTTGAGGCAAAATAAAGTTCAATAAAGTTCATGTTTTCGTTCTACTTCCTTCCCCAAATGATCTATTTCAGGATGCTAAATTTCAAATTTTAAAAGTCATAAGAATGGGTGATTATTGGGATAGTTTTAGGAGTTTCTTATTTGAATTTGTCATCTGAAGCTAGAGTGGTATAAAGTGAATAAGTTCGAGTAAATTTACTGTCCATTTGGACACCCCTGAGACACTTGTTATTAAATGTAATTATTTTTTTGAATATAATGTCAAGTTAAAATATAATGCCCCACCTTACTCTACCTTAAATGCGCCGAAAGATCCATTCGTAGCACATCTCGATCCACCACAGTGGTTCGGGCATAGAAAGGGAGGACAATGAAGAGAGTCCATACCCCTGCTGTAAGGAGGAAAAGCTTTCAACGCGCATTTGCAGTGACGACGACAACGGCGACGATTGCAAAGAAGTGCATCAGCGAGCATAAAATGTACAATTTTCATATTAAATTGATGGGATAATTTTATCTTGTACTAATTGGATTTTTATTTTATCGCTGTTATTGTGTTGCGACTGTTTCTTCCATATCTGAACAGAATGGAATTGGTCATGGTTTGATTTACTGAAACGGAAGGTCAATCGGTTGGGGCAATCTTCAGAATTAAGTCCATTTGTTTTTTCTTGCATGAATGAGAACGTTTTCTTCAGTTGGACTATCTACTGTTTCTACTGGAACAATAAACTTTCATGATGGTTTGACACTCAACTGTATGTTTTACTCAATTCATAAGCTTCCAAATACACAACGATAGGTTGCTGATGCTTGTCACCTCCTCAAAATGTCACTGCTATCTGTTAAATCGATTTATTGATCACCGTCTTCATTCCGAGATACGTGTCTGTCAAAATATTTTCGAAAACCAATAATTTATACATTTTGCTATCCACTATTCGTATTGCCGAAACTAGACAAAGTGAAATCCACAGCCATTAATCATAATTTGCGAATTTTTTCCACCATTCTCACGATGCAGACGCGTCTTCGCGCGAAAATGTGTTGCCAAGCTGCCTGCTGAAAAGAAGTGTGAAGTTGTAAACACCAACCTGCCGCGAGCTCAGCTAGCTTTGGCCCCGACTGGCCTAGTCTGATAAATTAATAAGCAATAAATTATGATGGGGAGAATGCCTCCCCCCGTGGAACCTCACACTTTCACTGTTGTTGCAATGGATGGATGGCATTGGCAAAACGAAGAGCATCTAAATAAACATAATTTATTTTCGGAAATATCATTATATGGGCATGGGCATCTGTGCTTTCAGGTGGTGGGCATTCAAGAGGAGTTCGAATCGTGAGCAACCTGTTCGACAGAAATTTTGTCTCCTGTTTCCCCCGGGGGTTTTACTAGTGCCACCAAACCACCACCGGGGCCATATTTCACCGATTGGAATGCTCGATGGGCGCACATGCTTGAATGTCGGTCGGACGACACATATGGGGATGGGGAGTCCGATAGCCGCGTCGTGGCCTCGTGGTGGAAATTCAAAACCGTGAACGCGTGTCTCGTTAGCGACCGTAACATCTCACTTTTGCAATTAGCATTTGAACTACTCGTTAAAAAAAAGGGGAGAAATGTAAGGCATCCACGCTGGGAATGGACACACTGTGGGAATGCAAGATGACGACCCCCTCGCTCGAGCCGTTATCGATTGGTTGTCAAAGCAGGTTGTGGGAATGTGGTTGAGCAATGATGTGAGCTAGTGGTGACGGTTATGGTGCCGCATTGTTATTTTTTTTAATGGGTTATGAATTTCCTAGCGCAAAATTTGGGAGCTGATGTTTGTGGACCAATCAGTGCTGCAACATTTTAATCATACATGGTGCTATTGATCAAAATTCCATGGTTTCCCGTTAGAATAATCATGAGTGGTAATACAATGATAGACATTCGTTTAGCCGAGCGCTAAGCTTTTTTAAAATGTCTTTAAAAACATCGAAAACATGTTTTAAATAGGGATATCTTTGTTCATTGAGGTAGTGTACACAGTTTAAAAACAAACATGTAATTTTCTGCGTTATATAATGGACATAAAGGGAACGCTAGATTTGGCCGAAATTAATGGGATATTTCATGAAAACTTAAGCCAGATAACGCCTAAATGTAGTCTGTAGTATAAAGATTGCAATGTGAACAGTTTAGACACACACACACACACACACACACACACACACACACACACACACACACACACACACACACACACACACACACACACACACACACACACACACACACACACACAACACACACACCAACACACACACACACACCACACACCCCCCCCCCCCACACACACACACACACACACACACACACACACACACACACACACACACACACACACACACACACACACACACACACACACACACACACACACACACACACACACACACACACACACACACACACACACACACACACACACACACACACACACACACACACACACACCAAACCAATAACAGGTGGGAGCTTGGGAATCTTTCCTAAGCGAAAACGGTTCACACATCAATGTGCACGCTTAGAAATTATGAATTTTACACGAGACGTATTTCATGTTTGTAAAAAACCAGGGAATGTAAAGAAAGATTTCGTGTTAAATTATGTCTCCTGAAACTGACACATATGCAATTCGACGAAAGATGTGTTAGATTGAACTTATTTCCTCATCTCTTTCAACTCATTCTTATGTACTAAAGGGCGCTTGCATGTGTCGGTCTCTGGGACAGAAATTTACATGTAATTTTGGTAGTGTGTGGATAACCACCTTTGGCTCTTCCTTCGGGGAGTGACCGGGCTTCTGGTTTCCAGACAGCTCAAGCAGAGCATGCCTAGGATGTGGCGGGAATTCTTCAGTGGGCTCTGTTGGATCCCTATTAAAAACCACATATCTGTAAGCTACTCCTTACAAGCGACCTGGTACCACTTCCAAAGTACCTTAGCCCAAACACCCGGAGATGCCAGTAACATCCTGATTATGGCATACTGGTCAACGCAAAGGACAACGGACAAATTACGGAATATGGATCGGATGGCGACGATGGGCTGGTATTCGTGCTATTCTGCTCCCTTAGTGGGTGACACCGGGTGACACCGGGTGACACCGACTTGAAACGGCGAGTGGGCCAATGGTGCGTTTGCCTCCGTCCCGGTAAAACCTTGGCAGGCCTCCGGATACGTTCATCATCTGTACATCAGCCTCGATAGGTACTAGGCTCGGATGTAACATTCCCGACTTACGCTGATCTGGCTCTGGATACGAACCCAGGGTTCTATTTTGGGCCCGACCCTCTGGAATGCCATGTACGACGAGGTATTGAAGCTGAACCTTCCCAGAGGAGTGAAGATCATCGGCTTTGCGGACGATGTGGCGCTTCTAGTGATCGGTAAGTCACGAGAAGAAGTCGAAGTACTGGCCACAGAGGCGATAGATGCGGTGGAAGACTGGATGCGTGGGAAGAAACTATCGCTAGCTCACCACAAGACCGAGCTGGTGATTATCAGGAACCGGAAGACAGTGCAGCATGCAAGAATCATGGTCGGTGAGTGCATCATTGACTCAAAGCGCGAGGTCAGGCACTTGGGAGTCATGTTGGACGATCGACTGAACTTCAATAGTCATGTCGACTACGTTTGCAAGAAGTCCATGGCAGTGATCTCAGCACTATCCCGGATCCTGCCCAACAACTCTGCGATCAGCAGTAGCAAGAGGAGGTTACTAGCGAGCGTATCATCGTTAATCATCAGGTACGCATGCCCAGTGTGGTTTGCGGCATTGAAGACTGGAAGAAATCGCGGCCAACTGAACCGTACGTCCAGGCTGATGGCGATGCGCGTGTCGGGTAGGCGATTTGACGTGTGAAAAAAATCCTCACTGCCTTGTAGTCGAGTGACAGTTCAAGTACTTTAGTGCCTGTTTTGCATAAAAGAAAATTAGTCATCGCCCATGGTGAGCTTTGCGCATTCATTATCGCGCAAATCGCCTACAAAAACGTCTACTGCCTTTCCTGAAGCAACACAATTGTTCCGTTCTATTTTGACCGGATTTGGCATCTTGCCATTACGGAAAAAAGCCATGGAGTGGTATGCTGCCAACAACGTTCAAGTGGTGCCCAAGGACAAGAACCCTCCCAACACGCCAGAGCTCCGCCCAATCAAATATATCGAACCATCTCGTCGGACGCCGTGTGTGTGATAGCCGGGATGCTCCCCATTTGCCTTCTACTGGAAGAAGATAGCGAGTGCTACAGGGACCGATACACAAGAGGAGTTCGGAAGAGAGTGCAAGCCAATAAACTATCCAAGTGGCAGCAGCAGAGGGACAACACTGTGAATGGCAGTTGGACCCATCGTCTAATTCACAACCTGTCGATGTGGATCAACAGAGCACACGGGGAGGTTAACCTCTACATGACGCAATTTTTGTCTGGTCATGGGTGCTTTAAGCAGGACGTGCACAGATTCGGCCATGCAAGGTCGCCGATATGGGGTGTGGAAGTAGTTCGCCTCCCCGCGGTGCACCCTGGAAACGTTAAGCTCCCCTTAACGGTTAAACGAACTACAGCGGAGGAGGCGCCATATGGCGCAGGATCCGGCAGGAAGCCGTAAGCGGTCGTGACATGGGGAACAGGGCGACCCTGGGGTAGCCGCCCCCAGACGTTCCTACCCCGGTCCTGGCCCTGGCTTTCTCGATCGGAGGAAGGACCATGTGACGCGCGGTTCGGCAGGTACCGTAAGTGGTCGGGCAGGGAGATCGCGGACGATCTGGCGCGGACGTCCCGAACCCTGCTTGGATCCAGGAGCATCTCGATTGAATCAGCGTCAGGTCGGTGAAGCTAACTACTAAAGACCTATGTAGTTAGACATAGTGGGTGCGTAAAGCACACTAGCCCCCTCCCTGAAGTAATACCGAAAGGTGGTTCCGGGGAGGGCCGGGGCTAGAGGCACGGGTGGGTTTTTAGTGGGTCGAGGAGTTGGCGCCCTCATCCCCACACCCTGAGTTCTTTAGGAGTCCATCAAAAAAAAAAATGTCGTCGATATATCCTGACTCTCGGGACACAGAAGAAACACCGAAACACGCCATCTTCAGTTGCCCAAGGTTTGCGCACCCACGAGGAGAAATGGCAGCCATTGTCGGCGCTGACGTCAACGTAGACAATATCGTCGATCGTATGTGTAGCGACGAAGACAAATGGAACGCGGTGAACACGACTGTAGTACAGATCATGTTAGCACTACAGCGGAGTTGGCGGGAGGAACCACGACATGCGATGTAGGTGGCGAGAAGGAAGCATCGGTTTCGGGAGAAATTCTTTCGCCGGGGAACTCTCTGACGGAGTATGCTAGATCCACAGCCGGGGGCTAGCCGAGTAGAACGCGTCGTAGCGCCGGTCTGGGTCGTCGGAGCGCCAGTGAACCGGACGCCAGGCTCCACCGGAATCGCTGGAGTGACTTCGGCACCCTACCGGTAGGTCCGAAAAGTGAGAAGAAGATGTCTGTTTCAGGGCGAGATTGCGCGCCGGATGGCTCGGGTGCAAAGCGTGTCTTATTTGTATGTGTAAAATCGTAGTAAAAATCGTTTAAAACTAATAGGAGCCAAAGGGCTCAGCATGCCGCATGTTGGTCGCTGATTGGCGAGAAAGTAACAAATTAACATCAGGAGCCGAAAGGCTCGGTATGGTGGGAGTCAAAGGGCTCAGCATGGAAAATTGTATAGGGATAAATTGGATGCGGCGCACATTGCGCCTAACGCCTCCCCTCCGAAGTAATACTGCATGGTAGTTTTGGAGGGGAAATCCAGGTGATCGGTGAACTAGGAAAGTGTTTTTTAGGGGAAAGGGTAAATGCATCCTTCTTTTTGCGGAGATGCTCCTTAAACTTTGGAAAAACGCTCCTTAGATGCAATCAGAGGTATTAACCTTCTGGTTAGCGCTTGCCGGATGTTTTGACGGGTCTTAAGTTTCTTCAAGATTGTATATTGGAGCTTCGCTCACGCAATCTTTTAGGTAGTTTTGACGGGTCTTTAGTTTTGACAAGATTGTATAGCGTAGATTCGCTCCGCAATCTTTTGGGTAGTTTTGACGGGTCTTAAGTTCCTTCAAGATTGTATAGCGGAGCTTCACTCAGCAATCTTCTAGGTAGTTTTAACGGGTCTTAAATTTCTTCAAGATTGTATAGTTTTGACGGGTCTTAAGTTTCTGAATTTAAGAGTCGTCAAAACGAAATTAAAACCCGTCGAAACGAAATTAAGACTCGTCAAAATGAAATTTAAACCCGTCAAAACTACCTAGAAGATTGCGGAGCGAAGCTCCGCTATACAATCTTGAAGAAACTTAAGACCCGTCAAAACAACCGGCAAGCGCTAACCAGAAGGTTAATACCTCCGATTGCATTATACCGGGCAAAGGAGCATTTTTCCAAAGTTTAAGGAGCATTTCCCCAAAAGAAGGGTGCATTTACCCTTGGTTTAGGGAAGGAAAGGAAAGGAGGGGGAGAAAAAAAGGAGTGATTAAAAAAAAAGGGAATGTGTGTGAATATTGGGTGTCTGTTGTTTTGCCGAAAAAAAAAAAAAAAAAGGAGAAAAAAAAGAATGGGAGAGAGGAGAAAGATTGGGATTTTTCTCAATAATGGCTACCACCTTCTTGTCCATTTATCGGGAGCATACTTTTCGAATTGGTCCACTTTCAACCTTCCGATCCACAGTGGTCGAATGATTTGCAAACACAAAACTCGGTACTTTTTGGTAGTTTTAGTTTCTTGGCAAGATCACGTACCGATTGATTCGGAATTTGCTTCCGTTCGTACAAAATGCGTTTGCGCACTTCAACTCGATTCGACGCCATTTTACTGAATGTTACCAGAATGTAAACATTTTGTACCACGAAGTAAAGTGGAAAGTTTCAGCTGTCATATAAGCGAAACGCTTCAGCGATTCGTGAAATAATTCAAAATATTCACTGAAAGAAAAGTGTCCGAAATTTAACGGGGACAGGCTTTAGAAGCTGTAGAAGAATATGCAGGGGTTTCAAAAAAAATTGGGCTAAGACGTCCAAAACATGTGATGAAACACTTGTCCGGAACTTGGTGAAAAGCGTTCGATCAAAAATTCGCAAATTCGTGAGAGAATAATATTAATTTCGTCCGGTCTTCACAATGGTCAAGCTTAATCCCGTATAATAAAGAATCATCCATTTGTTTGAATAAAACATAATTTTTCTCTATGATTTGAAAGAAAAATATGTGGATAACTTATTTTCGATGCAGTCCTTACTTACCTACTTATGACAATCCAACGTCTTATTAGAACTGCACCTACGTTCCATTGTTTTACTACGAAACACGGTTGAGGAGTTTTTATTTAATGCCGCGTCACATATCTGGTATTGATGCACTAATTTTCACATGTGATCCAACGGACATCCTGTCCTGGACCGTTGAATGCTGGTGCAGTCAGGTGGGGCTATTTCCTCAGTAATATTGATGTGGGATTTTCTCTTGGCTGCAACACCTTTCTTATGCGTTCTCTGACATGGTGAGCCATAGCCACGCTTTAATCTAAATCTAGCTAGATAGGTATATGTTGATAGACAATGTGTTCGAAATGATTGACATTCGTAGGGAATCGACTATTGGATTCACTGAGTAGAAGTTTTATTAAAACTAGGAACGTGGTGCCAGTCTTATTTTGTTATTTCTCACTTCAAAGAGCCATAATAAAAACACTTCACATTATAACAATGGTATACAAACAATCTTATAACGGTTTCATTCTCGATAATTTTATAATAATAGAATAGGCGTGATGAAGCTTTACTTTGCCACCGAAAAGTGAATTTTATAGTTGAGCAAGACTCAAATAAATATTGTTAAGCTGCACATTCAGTAAGACTTAGAAACAATCAAACGACTTAGATATTAGGATTTGACAAATAAAAAGGAGGCAATGAACGGACAAGTAAACGTAAATTTTTCTACAAAAGAACTATAGAATTTAACTAAATAACGCAGAAGACAAGAACTGGCTTAGGCGGACAAAGTGATAGGTAAATGAAACGTGTTAAGACGAGGTATGCATCGATGACTTTCAGAGCACATGAGAACTAGACATCTATTAACTTATTTATAAACGACCGAAGAAGTTACGAAATTCCCCCTTGAACATATAAACGTAACACTGACTGACTAATTAAAAAACATAAAGAGACGTAACGACCTCCCAAACTCTTTTAAAGGAAACTTCTCTCTCATGAGTCCCATCGGCAAACCATGAAAATTATACTGTTGGGACTACGGAGACTTTTAACATCAGAAATTACTAAAACTGGTTGAATTAAAATACCTCCACTTCATAATAACAACTTATTTTTGATTCAAGAAAACTGCTCAAAAAGACCTACGCAGCACACAAATGATGGACTAAATTACAGAAGACTGAAGAAAACATACTGACAAACTTAATAACATAAATACAAAACGACACCATACAAAACAAAAAATTAAAAAAAAAATGTACTACAACATCGTATTATGTTTATCAAATCATCATTACATATTAGTATAATCTTATTAAAATTATTTATAAAGGTTTAAAAATAATAATTAAATTTCATTTGCTTCAAGGTCACAAGGAAGTAGATTCCAGATAGTACAGATATTTTATTGCATTGTATCTAAAGGTGTTTTTCTATTCGTTTAGAACATTGAATATTTTAAAATTAATAAATGCTCTTCAATTCTGCTGATCATGCATATCTATATGTCATGAATACATACATATATTTTTTGATTCAGGTATAATTTAATGGTTTATGTTTTATTTAATTACAATAAGATCTTCACATTCCAGAGTATATATTCATCTGCATGATTGAGGGAAGATGAAGTGATATTTTTATTATGTTTTTTTTTTATTTTTTTAATTTTTTTTTTTATTTTTTTTTTTTTAATTTAAAATGAGTAATGAGTGTGATTTTTATAAAAAATTTGTATTTTTTGTTTGTAAAATGTTGTTTTTTATTATTTTATTTTTTTATATGGTGGGGGGGGGGGAAGGGGTTGGGGGGGGGGATGATTTTGTGGTGGTTGATTTGGGTGGTATGATGAGTGAAGGTGTGTGGGGGTGTGGGTGGGGGTGCTTACGGGTCCGCCCCACCGTTCTTGGCCCTTCATACAGCTACATTGTTACTTCAAATCGGTGGCTCAATTTGATCTTGCTATTAAGTGTAGCTGCATCCAAGCCAAGGGCATGAAGGGATGGTGGCTACCATACATACATACACTTCTGCCGACAGTTTCAAGTAGTTTAGAAATCGCGTTGAGCTTGATTAAAAAAGCTTTTTTTTGGTTATCATTGGTTGTCAGTTGTAAGTATCCATTCTTATTACTTGATTCCACGCAGAAAAAAATAATGGATTTAAACAGGTGCGTAAAATTTCTCCTCGTTTGATTCCAAGCCAAAGAAAGCGTAAACAACGAAATTGTTTGCAATCTTTCATACGCCATACAACAATGATTGCAATCTTCTTTGCAACAGACCTGATTTCAGCAATATCTGGCATAAATTCACAAAAAAAAACCATTAATTTATGCCAAATCTAGAATTCTTCTTATGTGCATTAGACAACGCAGAAAACTAATTGTTTCTTTCAAACTGTGCGTGTAATAAACATCATATATATGTAGTAATAAGCCTGCAATCAACGAAATAATGAGCGACGTAAATCTTTGTTGCAACATTTTTTAAATTTCCTGGCTATCGTTCTGAAATTCCACACAGTTCGAATTAAACCAGTAATATTATGACGACTTGGATGTAACAATATTAGCTCCATTATATTTAATAGAAATATGCGCGTTGTCTTAAAATTACTGCACTGGAAAAAATTAACTGTTAATTAGCTCCTGCTCTCTTCATTGGAGCTATAAATTTAAAATATGCTGTAATCTACGGTTCAGATTTCTCGAGGTTAGAACGAGGTTAGATTTATTTTATTGCATATCTTCAAAAATAAATCAATAAGTAATTAATTATAAAAATCTTCTCTTTATTTGCTTTCTTAAACAATTTTCCAATTAATTCTACTTCCACGTTTTCAGGTTTTATATTGTCGACTGGGCACTTGTAAATACGCTGACTTCGGTTAATTTTCCTATGATTCTTAAAACCCATAAAACACTTTCGCTGCGACTTCTACATCCACACACATTTTTTTCGCACTTTTTAAAAATGTTCTTCACTATTGTTCCTGCTTAACTTCCGTACGTGCACTTACACAATATGGCGTTGACAACTTTCTAATTATGACTTGACAAACTGCCACCGCTCAGTTGTGTTGAGATCATATAAATTTCAGACGCAAAAATAAGAGCGTGTCACATAATCATATGCTATCGGTTGCAAATTCAATTCATGTTTTAAGATTGTTATGAATGTGATATAACTTTCCATGAAGGCAGTGCTTTTTCCTGTTTACGGTATTTCAAATTGAACATTGCATTCAACCATTTATTTAGTCAACATATTTTCAGTGAAGATTCACATTACATTCTAAATGATATTCATTTTTTTTCTGTGCAGTTTTGAATAATTGAAATGGTGCGGTTGAACATTTAGGATATGTTTTTCACTCGTGCTGAAATAATCGGTCGACGCTGAAATCTTCTTATTGCAATTTGTTACACAAACATTCGTTACATAAATTACTATTTTCAATAACAAATTTAAATTATTCAGTCGAATGGAACACGCATAACAATAATCAAACCTGTAAATTCCTAGTGTATTTCATAGTATTGTGTTCTTAACCCAAATGTTTTCAAATACTTAATTTGCTGGACGACTCTGAAAATGTGTAAATCTGATTTTCCATTGACATTAAAATTCTGAAATTTGATTATAACTCGTAATAAAAACATGGTATGAGATTTTTTGATTAACACCATTTTGTTTTCAGTATCACAAATCAACCAGCAAGGGGCTCGGAGCTACGGTTCGTTGCCAATATGAAGTGCCACCTCGAAGCTATGGGTGGTAGGGGCATGCGCAGCACCGCACAGCAAATGAGCCACAACGAGCGATGATGTCGCGTCGTCGCGTCGGCCATCCCGCACCAGTTGTCGTCGTATATCAAAATGTGAACGCCTTCTAAATATTCTCCTCCAGATAGCTGTTTTACACCGCAAAAACCACTCTCAAACATTTTGATGAATGCGAGGCTGTGTTTGCTGGTATAGGTGTATTTGATTTCAGCTCACCTCAGCAACAAAGAGAAGTGCACGAAGACGACAGTGGAGATGACAAAGTGTGAGCTGTGTCGATCACGTCGTCGTACTTTGCACGATTCAATCCATCAAAAGCTCCAATTGACATCGTAACACGTCACCTAATGAACGTGTTACATAGCAAGAACAACAACAAGCTCAGCTAGTTGTTTCAATTTAATAAATAATTGCTTAAACTGAAATATCTCGATTCGAGATAAATATGAAGTCGGATTGTTCCATTTCAAAATAATCCCCCATCGTGATTCCGTTTACCTTGTAGGGTAGTACTCATGACACGAGGATTAATTTTACTCACACCTTTCTTAATGGCGCCAATAAAAACAACAAAAATCAGCACTTTGCGAAATGTAATGAAAATAACTGCTAAAAGATGTCCGATAAAGAACACCACACAAGTGGAAGATATGTTGTTTGTTTTTTAAATGGTAGTCATCGCGCTAGTTTGCAGCGGATCATTCACGAATGGAATCGGCTCCATTTTGGAAAGGAAACTTTTTGTCACTTAAGGCAATCGTCATATCGTCATCTCGACAAACAATTTCGCGCCAGGCAAATTAAAAAATAATTTATAGGTAATAAATTCATGCAAGAATCCGCTTCGGGACCTCCGATGCGATCTGATCCGGCCCAGATGGTCCCATTGCCCATATTCAGCGTTTTGTGGAGCGTTCTTTCACCTTAACAGTGTAGGTTCAAGGATTTGTATTCATCAATTTTATTGTACACTTAACTTGTGATGAATTCCATACTTTATGGATATTTTAAAATAGCGCTGATTGAAACCAACGTGCTTGATAAAGATGTAGTTTATGCAACATTAAAGTTGAAAAAGTTATATGTAATAACTGAACTATCTCTTTGATCAATCGCTGATACTTATTTAATTTTTTTAAATAGATAATAGCAAACAACAACATGGTAATAATCAAATTGATAAATTTTAAATTGACATTCAGATGTATTGTCCGAAGCAATTGAAATTAAAGGGCGAACAAGAAATTATTGCGACACCGAAAATGTCACACCAATTTTCTTATAATGTTTAGAATCAAACCAAAATTTTAGGGTAGTTTTATACATATATTTACTTCAAAAATCAAAAGAAAAGTTAATCGATGGAGCCTTGAATGTAAAATTGAACGCATTTTCGCTTGATGCCCTCCATCAAAGTCTTTACAGTGTCATCCGGTACCAGTTTCTCAGTTTTTTTTTCCATTTTCTTAACATATCCTTCTCGTCTTTGATCATTGCCCAGTACTGCTCCACCGGGCGCAGCTCCAGACAGTTTGGCGGATTCATGTCCTTTGGAACAAAATGGACAGAATTGGCCTCATACCACTTCAGGGCACTTTTAGAATAGTGGCATGATGCCAAATCTGGCCAAAATAGCAGAGCTTCGTCGTGCTGCTGCAAGAACGGCAAAAGGCGCTTCTCGAGGCACTCAGATTTGTAGATCTCGCCATTTACTGTGCCCTTTGTCACGAAAGGCTCACTCCTCAGTCCGCAAGAGCAGATGGCCTGCCAAATGAGATATTTGGAGGCGAACTTCGACATTTTCTTCTTCTTAAATTTGTCGTCCACATAGAACTTGCTCTTGCCGGTGAAAAACTCCAACCCCGGAATTTGCTTAAAATCGGCTTTATATACGTTTCGTCGTCCATCACACAGCAGCCATATTTTGTCAGCATCTTCTCGTAGAGCTTCCGTGCCCGAGTTTTAGCCGTCGATTGTTGCCGCTCATCGCGGTTTGGGAAGTTCTGTACCTTGTATGTATGTAGTCCAGCTCTCTTCTTTGCATTCTGGACGTAGCTCTGCGACATGCCGATCTTTTTAGCCAAATCACGGCTTGAGACGTTGGGATTTGCTTTAATCATCCGCTTCACCTTTCCCTCCGTCTTTTTGTTCTCCGGTCCCGGTTTTCTTCCAGCTCCTTTGCCGTGGTCCAACGTCAACCACTCCTGGAACCGCTTCAACACTCTGGAGACGATTGAATGGTGAATGTTTAACATTTTTCCCAACTGCCGGTGCGACAGGTCCAGGTGTTGGAAAATTCCAGTGTGTGTAAACAATACACATCAATGAGTGTGCAAAATTTGGTTGATTTTTACCCAATGGTAAAAAATTTATGGCCTGTTGAATGTGTCGCATTAATTTTATTTTTATTTTTATTTTTATTTCTATATTGCGACGCTGTTCCGTCTGACATAAAAATAATCTTTTTAATTGTAATTTGTGATTTTAAATATTCCAATAATTTTGAGATATGCAGCTAAACTGCAACTGTTTCAGCATCAGAAATGATCACAAAACTTATGTGTTTTAGTGTAACGTTTTCTTTGTAATATGTTACAAATGGATGTATTGTACATTGAGCATTATTCCAATGAAAACTTTGCACTTCATCTTGACGAACAAATGTGTAGTTTTCAGAAAAATCACAAATAACTATGACTTCATCATCTTCTTGTGTTTCTTTTTTTGTTGTTTAAAAATTTACTTTGCTTATTTTTTATATAGTCAAGATACATTAATTTATCATTTTTTTTCATAAAAAAGGAAGAAAACTCTTCTGATGGTAGTCTTTAATTCAATATTACACCTATCAGTCGTAATCCACTGTTCAAATGGCACTTCTTTAGTTTCATCCCTTCATTTTTTCATATTTTGCTGTTTCTGATGCTGATGCTTCTGATAAATTAATAAGATTCGCAATCACTTTAGAACGGCTGGGCTTACGAAAAAGTTTTTATGGGCTTTTTTTTAATTAAAAATAAATACGTAGAGCCTATTTTTGGTTTAGTTATATTAGAGAATACGCGATTTCACAAAATTCAAAAAATCTATAAAACTTTACAAACAAAAAGTTATAAAATTAAAGAAGTGACCGTCTTAAACTCTTAACCAGATTTTAGGAGCTTAAAGTTTCTTAAAATTTTTTTTTTAGAGAATTCGAAGGGGGAAACCTCCAAAAAAAAAAAAAATCAATGTTTTATGTTTTTTTTTAGCATGAATTTACATTTTTTTAGATTCAGTGTATTTTTTTCTTGAAGAACACTTAATGACCTATAACTTTTTTTCTGATGACATTGATTGATCAGAATAATCGTTTACATATTATGATTTTTTGAAAAAATAAAATTCCTTTTTACATAAGCCCTTATAGAAAATTAGTTCAGGAAATTTTAGGATTTTTTATGAAAAATGTTATCTTGGGCAAAATTTCATGAAAACCGGAAACTGTCGAGACAAAATCAATATATTTTTTAGCATTTCTAGCTGGAAATGCTCATTGGCAACCGCAAACTGAGGAAATCACATTGCATTTGACACATTTCGTGCCAACTAGAACAAATGCTGGCAGCACCCTTTCAGATTTCAATTAAACTTTCTGGACATGTAGACTTCGTCAGATTAAGCCGTTTTTCATACTTACTCTTTCCATAATTGATCTAGACTGTCTTTTGAAAAGGTTTAACCGTTCGGAGAATTCTCACCAGGTTTGAATAACAAGGGGCTTTAGCGCCACTCCTGCAGGCAGGAGGCCACCTGTCATTTGGTATTTGCCCGACCTTTCTGAGACAGTCACCTCAGGTGACTCGTGAACGGCTTTTAGCTCCAAGGCTCAAACACTATCAAAATAACCACGAAATAGAAAAACGCCAATAAATCCAACTTGATTTCCCCCTCTGTACCTAAATAAAAACCCCAATATTGACTCGCTCAATCCGATTGAGCTAACCGGAATGGAAGAAGAGAAGCCTGATGTTGAAAACAACGGAACGGAAAATGAAAACGGATTTCAATTCTATCGGAATTGCCCAAAACGAAAATAAATTTCAACTCAGTGCTTCAAATCATAACATAATCTAATAAATTTATTTCCCGGTTATTCACTACTCATTCGGGTTGGACAGAACATTCGGTTACGGGAAATATTTACTGGGAAACAATCATGGCTATGAAAAATGGTTTCCACATACCTGCGCAGGTTTTTTTTGGCGAGTTCTCGAAGAATTGCTGACACAAAACCGGCGTGGTAGATGGCGATGACGATGCAGATGGCGATCGAATCTCCTATCTCGATGACGATGGTGGCGTCCAAACTTGACCGCTGTCACTGCTGGAATGGCGTCCAGCGATGGCAGACGAGCTCGGGGAGTATTGCCGAATTACAGATGCGGCGGGAGTGACGGTTGGACGGAAAGCTTCCGACTATAAATTCGTCGAGAGCGTCCGCAAGTGACCGTTTCCTTCAATATAGAACCTCGCTTTCTCAAGCGACCCGGCTTCGCGTATCTTTCCGCTATAACCGGGCGGGGTTAAATGAGATTTCGATATTTCGGGTAAGGTCCGGTTTGTTGTCCGACACTTGGCTATAGATCGCGCTCTCGGTAACCTTTCCACAGGGGTTGTAACGATTCGTGGCATTACGACGGATTATTGGCGACCGTCGGGTGAAATTTCGTACAGAAGTCGTGCGATCTTCACTCCCTTCTAACTACCTCGAAAGGCGGGCCTTAGCGGACTCCCGGGCTCAAATTGTTCGATCCGTGCTCCACGAACAAAAGATGGTGATGATCGTTGTCACAGAAACCCAACGTGCCCAATGCCCAACGCGAATGATTTGTTTTAGTTTTAAGAAAAACACTTTACTATGGCTTGAGTAAATAATTAACTTTTTCGTACGTTAAACAAGTTGCGTATCTTGAGAAGAGCAGCCTGCCGGCAGTTAACCGGAACATTCATGGCGGATGAAAACATGCGTGTAGGCATGTTTTTGAGTTCGTTCTTCGTTTTATTTATCAATTCCTCATTAGTTTTCGCGACAAATTTGGTGGAGTAGATCTTACGCTTCAGGTTGGCCCAGAAATTTTCGATGGGACGCAGCTAGAGGACGTTGGGCGGGTTCGCCGACTTGGGTACCACATCGATATTCAGCCGCTCCATCTCTTCCAACGATCGCTTTGTGTAGTGGGCCGACGCCAGATCCGGCCAGAACACCGCGTCTTCACCTTTATAGTATTTCTTGATGAACGACACAACTTCCGGCAGGCATTTCGTACTATAAATTTCCCCGTTCACAGCCAGTCCGGAGTGAAAGAAGAGCGGCTTTGACATCCCCTTCTCGCTGATTGTCAGCCACAGCAGCACCTTCTTGGGGATTGGTGTGTGAAATGAACTTCACCTCGGAGCTCACTTCCTTCGCGAGGGAAGTAAAATACGAAGTGCCCTGCCAGTCGTTGCCATCCAGGGTGAGATAGGTCTCGTCGTCCATCACCACCGCCAGGTCGCGATTCGCCGGGAAAATCGAGTTGACCATCTTATTCAGCCGCTGCCGCTGCGTCATTACCTGCAAATCCGAAACTAGTGGACGTGACTTCCCCTTTTATGTAGGGTCATGTTCGCCAGGTACTTTTTCACCGTTTAGCTGGTTGAACCGACCTCCCGGCCAAGCGCACGCAGCGATTCAGCCACTTTTCCTTCGGTCTTCATCTTCAGCATCCTTTGGAGCTTTTTGTCGCTCAGGGTCGTTGGCCGTCCGGAACTGGGCTTTCTTTCGATGTTCTGATTATTGTCTAATAGTGCCTAGATGTTGTGGATGCCGGAACGGGCGTTTCCAGTGTCCACAAAGAGCCGCACGATGTCCGTTTTCGACGCGGCGGTGTGCCGTTCTTTGAACGCGCATATTTCTGAACAGAGTTGCTTCACTGTTTTTTCCATCACGGTTAGAGTTCGACTGATAGAGCTGTCAAATTTTATCTGCTGACTCATGGATTACTATGATTGATGCTGCATGGGTAGTTTTGTCAGTGCGGGTGAATGTTTGTCCATTTTTTTAAATGAAAACGTTATTTAGAAGAAAAAAAACTTCTGAAACTACGCGATAACTTCTGTTCTCCAGCCGGTATCTTTGTAAAACGACTTAAATCATTTCGCTTAAATCTTCTTGTGAACAGGAAATGTTGATCAAACAATTATCTATTTTCCTTTATCAAAGCGCCAGCAAACAATCCGCATAAAAAGTCACTTTTTGCGTGACATAATTAATGGACGTTCCCTAATAAATAAGCAAGTGGAGGCGATAATTATCGAGCCGAACGCGTAATCGCAAGAAATCGGAGGAGGGAAAAAACGGGAAAACAACTTCGTATCGAGAGAGCGAAAAACACGACCGTTCGTGTCGCTTGGTTGAACTATATTGATGACGATGTGGGTGTCACTCTTCTCCTTTTATGCCCTATTAGGCTTAGTGACTTTGAACGAACGCACACTAAAGTGCCATTTAGATCAAAAGAGTGTAAGTAAGAAGGAAAATCTTTTGGCGGAAAACAAACCATCATTCCTCTGCATGTGCCAGAAAGGGTGAGGTGATTTAACGTCAAAAAGCCTAATACGACGAAATTGCATTGTGTCCGTGCTGGGCAGGGTTGCCACATTATTTTTCGTTCTCATCTCTAATTTTTGCCAAATTTTCTTTATCTGCAAAATCTGCAGAAAATCTTGGCAAAAATCTTAGCTTCAGTTTTGTGCTGTGAAAATAGAATAGAAACTTTTCAGGTGCCTGCTTATGCCCTTCTTTTTTATAATTGCTATTGAGTTGAATGCAAAATAAAACAGATATATATATATATTCATCAGAACACATTTATTGTGATTGGCAGATACAAAACGGTCTTTTCAATAGGGTTTATGTGTATTTAGCGGTTTCCCTACATCACACCACAGCAACTTTCTTAGCAAGGGAAAAGCCTTCTTCCCATCTGCTCGTTTGAAACAAAGCAGTTTTCCCCAACAAGTTTTCTAGTCATCCGATTCTTCCACCTCAATTTCATTGCCGATGATTGCCGTCCTCAGCTCACGAAACTTATTTTCTTTGGCCTGTTTATCGTCGCTTTCAAAGAAGATCTAATCCAGTAGAACTTATTTAAAGTGTGCAGCATCTTGGGGTCAACGCTTGATGCAGTAATCAGAACTGGATTCGTTCAGATCAAAATGGGTTCTGTTTAATCAACTCGGTATAAGCAGCACAGCAGATCGAGAAAGCCTTCTTTCTAGTATCATCGAGAGTTCCGGTTCTAAGCATTTCTCCTGCTGCTACCCCGATATATATTTCCGATTTCTTACGAAGATGTTTCTTTAAATCAAAAACTCCGAAATCCGTCAAGTGTCTTAGGTAATCATCCTCACACATATTTGCAAGGAGAACCATTAGTGAGACTTCAGCTGATTGCACATGTTCAAGAATTCCGGAACTTTTGACTGGAAGATAGGGTTCGCTTTATTGATAATGGGCATCCTGTCATTAGGATGACGGAAAATGCACTGTGCGGTTTGATTGTTGACGCAGTTGGCTTTGAATTAGAAAAACAAGACGAGCTCCGAAAACCGATCCATATTCCTTTTGACAATTGACTCCAACGATAGCCATCTGGTGGTAGATGGATGCAGAACTTTGCAGGTTTCAATTCCAAGATAATTTGTATCAGTTGGCTTGGACTTTGCAGGTTTCAATTCCAAGATAATTTGTATCAACTGTAATTCCTTGGCTTGTATCGGAATGGATCTACTGTTCCAGGTACAATGGCAGCTTTTCGTATGCGTAGCTTGCACAAGGAGCCAGTACACTTGATAATTATAAAATGGGGACAGTCACGTTTCAGCAGCTTCTGGACGGATCAGTCAGAATCCATTATTACCGATGCTCCATGTGATCCAAAGCTCACAAGTCTTTTTGTTTGTAATCGGTGCCATCGATCTGTAACTGTTTAACAGTTACGCAATTTAAATATTGCTTTTGGCACTGCAAGATAATATTAAAGATAACAAAAAATCACGTTCGAAACAACATTGGCTTAGAATAGCAAAAATAACCATCGAGAACATTATTCTAACTTTCCAAAATTCTTCTGAGTGAATGCATGAAAATGCTTCTAAATTGGAAGAACAGTATTTTTTGTAGAAATCTCTGTAGGAAATTCTCTTAAGGAACATTGAGACAAATACTTCTCCAGCGGAATACTAGAAAAAATATTGAAGTATTTTTTGGAGAACTATATGTGAGAATGCTTTCAGATATCTTAGACAAAATTTAAAAAATAATTCTACAAAACTCCTTGCGGATTTTTTGAAATTCAGAATTAAATAAATGAGATTATGGAATTCATGCAAAATATTATTTTTAGATTTCTCCAAACAAATCATGATTTTCTCCAAGAATTATCTTAAAGTTTTTGTGTAGTTCTTTCAGGTATCCTCGAGAGATTCCCTTAGAATCACAAAACTTTACAAGATCAGGGATTCCTCCAAAAAAAATCACCACAAGAATGTTTTGAAATACTGCCGATGAGATGCTAGAAGAAAATCCTGAAAAAAAAAAAAACCCTAGAGGAATGCCTACAAACTCCTAAAGAATACCTTTAGAAACGCCAGAAGGAATATCTCAAGGAATTTTTGAGAACATTTCATAGAATCTTCGGGAAATGCTATAAAAAAATTTAAAAGATTATCTCAAAAAATTTATGAAGAAATCATCAGCGGTCACTGTAGTGTGCCCCTAAAAATTTAGCTCACATCGATGAACCTTTCATATATTCTGTTAAATTAACAAAGCGAATAGAAGCAAAAACAAAGATTCTTGTACAGGAAAGCGAAAGAATGTATTGCGTGGTGCAAGGTGTCAGGTGCTCATTTTAAATAGCTAGTTTCTTATTGGTTGTTGGTGTCGGTGTCAATTGTTTTCTTTTGCTTCATGGGCCTTAAACAACACAATGAAAGTAGAATTGGTAAAAAGTTGAATCTTGAAATGTACACATATTATAAATTTGAAGTTTTCAAGTGGACAAGCAATTGTCAAAAATCTTAAAAAGCTTGGTTTATCTCAAAAATCTGTAATCTTTACATACAGATATCTGTATGAAAAAAATGAAAAAAATCTGTGTCAATCTAGATAAATCTGTGCATGTGGCAACCCTAGTGTTGGGAAACAACCGTTCAGATGCGCATGATTATCAATCACGACGTTTGACCACCCAGTAAACACAAGATCGCATATAATAACGGATATGAGTATAACGTGGAGGCGATGTGCGTACATTTAACATGGAGTAAAATGAACGAATGAACGTACACCGTGTTTAATATATTCTCATACACTTTTTCCTTGCATTGGTGTCGTGCAACTACTCAACATGCTTCGCGTATGTGTTGGTGTAGATTTGCACAATGTTTTTACAAACGCTTTTAGGTTATGTCCGATTGTTTTCATTCGGTGTTTATCTTTTATCAGCGATGAAGGAGTTTCGTGCTGTGGTGATAGAAAAGTTTTTGAAAGGTGAGCGCCCGGGCGCTATTTTCAGAAATTTGAAAAACCTCGGAATAAAGCGGGATTTTGTGTACCGAACCATCCGAAGGTACCGTGACACCTGCTCGTTGGATGACCGGAAGAGATCCGGTCGTACTTGTACGGTGCGGACTGCACGAATTGTTGAAGTGGTCAGGGAATGGACTAGACGAAAATCACAGCGCTCTGTACGTAAAATGGCCGCAGATCTGAATGTTTCGAGATCGTCAGTGCACAATATACTGCAAAATGACCTCGGATTCCAAGATTTCAAGAAACGTAAGGTTCACGGAGTTTCGGGGCCTTCCAAGCAGAAACGGCTCGAAAGAGCAAGTCTGCTTTTGTCGCGGCACGGTGGGGAAGAATTTATCTTTTCCGACGAAAAGTTATTCGTCTTGCAACAATCCCACAATGTCCAGAACGACAGATTGTGGGCTCTCTCTTCGAGAACTGTTCCAGAGAGTGATAGGAATATTCCACGGTTCCAAAGTGCTGCGTCAGTGATGACCACTGGTTTTCATCGAAAAAGGCGTTAAAGTGAATGCCGTATATTATAAAACGGAAGTTTTGGAGAAAGTTGTCAAGCCATATGTACAAGAGGTGTTTGGAGATGATCACTATGTGTTTCAGCAGGACAGAGCACCATCGCATACTGCAAATCTCGTTCAGGGCTGGTGCCGAGAAAATTTGACCGACTTTTTGAACAAGAATGAACAAGGCCTCCCAGTTCACCAGATCTGAATCCCTTGGATTATTTCGTATGGGCATACATGCTGGCGAAGGTAAATGACCACAGGGCGTCTAATATGAACCAATTCAAAACCGTAATCAAACGAATTTGGGACGAAATGCCGATGGAAGTCGTGCGTGCCGCCTGTGACGGTTTCGAAAAACGTCTGGAGCTGGTCTAGAAGGTTAAAGGCGGTGTTATTCCAAAACATATGCTGTAGTTGATAAGTATTATATTGCAATATAATGGGTAAAGTAATCAATAAAATCTGGATTATCGATTTGAAATAAATAGAGCTTTATTTTGTATGAGAATATATTGGACACGGTGTATTTGTTTATATCGCCTCCACGTTCTACTCATATGTGCTATCATATGCGATTCTGTGTTGTCTGGGCAATCTTATTTTAACCACAGGACTGAAGCTGTTGTCATCCTTGAACAACAATCGTGAAGCCGGAAACTTGGTGATGCGTGTGGTGTTTATTTGACAGCTTGGTTTTCTTGAAGACTATATGCAGCATACACAATATTCGTGGCGGAAGTTTTCATGTTTTGTCGTTAATTTGATTTGAGAGAAAAATCTTCCTGTTGAACATACTGCAGTGGGTATCACAACGATAGTAGTTTTTCATTGCTTCAGCCAGGTATTATAATGTTTTATCTAAATAACCGATAATAGTAGTTTGGTAAAAGAAGGTACAGAAATATAATCCGTTGTGAATCGAGCTTGAAATTTTAAAATCGTCACTAGCGCCATACCAAAAGTGGCAGGCTTCGAGAACTAACGCTTTCTTCAGTCCTCTGGTTTTAACGGCAACTTCACAATTATTACTTTTTCAATAGTTAAATATTTTAAATCGATAGTTTTCGACGCACAGTGAATGTCCCGATCCAATGGTGCAACATTTTTGGAAATCGATCGTGAAACTACTGAGTTATCAACGTTCAAAATCTAACCATATTTCGACCCGTAACACTGGTAGAACACCTCTTTGTGGTGTGTTACGAGGTGCTAGATGTACCACTGTACCCTAGTTTTTTTGCTTTTTGTTTTAACGTAGGACTATGTTTCTCTTTTCTATACCGGGTGTCATTTTAAAATTTTGAAAAATGAGAGCGTTGTGCAAAAGTCAAAGGTTTTTGAACGCTAATAACTCTTGTTTTACTGAACAGAATGACTTCATTTATACACCGTTTGATACAAATGTTTTTGATTAAATTTTCAAATAAGTGCTATTAGTATAAGTGGTTCAACTTTTTACTTAAAAATTACCCACTTTTGCTCAAATACAAATCCTCATATAAACCGTTTGAAAATATGGTTTTCCCTTTCCGGGTGCTCAAAAAAACGGGTGACAAATGGTTCAAATTGTCTTCTTCTTTTTTAATTCATTAGGTCTCATTCCATGTTTAATACAGCCATAGTTTGCCCTCTCAGTTGCCAATTTATTTTGCTTTGTTCTGCTGTCTGGTTTTATAACTGAAGCTCGTCCCCTCTTATGAAATTTGCTTCGTACTGCATTCTCGTGCCTCTCTTCTCTGTAGGCAATGCTATCAACGCCAGTATAAAGCACACGATTCGAACCAAAATGATTTCGTTGTGATTTTCAAGTTGGATTGAGCGGCAGGTACGGTTGTGTATTTCACTCTCCTGTTACGAAGATTTTTTCTATCTCGTCCATTTTCTCGCGATTACGCGTCTGGCTCGCAAATTATCGCCTGCGCATGCTCATTTACAAACCAAAAAGGAGCGCTGCAAAGGTTTGCAAATTTCCCCGCTCGACCTATTGCCGTGGCAAAGGGTCGTAAAAATCGATAATCCACACGGGTGGCATCCGCTTCCGAAACCATACCGGAGCTGGGCACCTCCCAGCGGAAAACGATGTTTGTGACAACTAGATTACTAGAATCATCCCAAGTATCTTGCCGTCCGTCATTCACTGCGACGAGGAGTTTGATAAACTACCATGCTGTGTGGAGTACAGCACATGATGGTATCCTACTGGTCAAATAAGCTGAAAATATAAATTAGTTTCTTACGTGTATCATAACCACCGTCCTTTTCAGGACGACCAATTAACGAGCGTGTTTAAGTGAAATGTTTGTGATTTACCCTAAACAACCATTGAATATGATCAAAAATAGTTCATTTTGGTTTGTTTGAGGCATTAAGTGGTGAGTGGTAAATTCGGCAGAGATTTCCACTAAGCCTGAACTGGCAAACGTAAGCAATGGCTCAGTATGTAGAAAATTTCATAAGAATGGACACACCAACGCGGTCCTACGTTAACCTTGCGGTTATATCCCTAATATAACCCACCTCTAATTTTTAGTCAAAGGAGTATATCTTAGTCCTTAGTACATTTTATGTCTTGTTCAAAGTGACAATATCGGAGTGGAACACGAGGATGAGTTAGAATAAGTAAAAATGATTAGTTAAGATGTGAATTTTGTTTATTTTGTGTGTGTGGTGGGAAGGGGTTGTGGTGGAGTGGAGTGTTGTTGTTTTGTGTTGGTGGTGGGGGGGGGGAAAATCATTTCTCAATTGTGATGTAACTCGACATGCACTAAACAAAGGATACGGGATATACTTCAATAGATGAAGTTACTGTTCAGAGTGGTTTATGCCCCGAACAGAGGAAAAAATAAATTATTTCGAGACGCTCCAACTTTTTGCACTTGCAACGTGTACCCCAATATTGAATACATAGACATGAGAAGAGCTGGTGTGTTTAATTTGGCCTTTTTGGAAAATGTTAAATGGCAAGGAAAAAAATATCAAATAACAATACAATTCCCAACAGTGATCAAGGGTCAGGGTACTGTACGAAATGGTGCACTAGCATTAAAAAAACACAGAGAATTGATTTCCTAGGATATTACCACATTGTGGCTAATTTCTAACCAATCCAACCTCTTTCTCTGAATCACGATTAATCACCGATCGGTTCGAGCCATTCCAATAAAATGTAACATTGATTAATTCAACCAAGACCGAAGCCATTTTTCATAGCCATAAAACTAGACTTACTGCTTCAAAAGGTCGTTAAGGATTACGCGTAAATATACGTAATCGTGTGCCCCACTGCCCGTACACACAGGCAGAAATTGCACCCATTAGAATGGATTTACTTTGTAACTAATCTTCTTTTATTGGAATTAATCTTATTTGTCTACAGGAGACCACACCACCAGCAACCATTGCAAGTCTCTAAGGCACCCAGATTCAGTGCAATCACGTTCAATAGTGCACCTTTCGAAAATCGCTTCAAATCCGCCAACGGTGTGAATAGTGCGTTCCACACCCCTGCTGCTTGGTTGCATTAGGACTTGAGTACACAAACTGGCGAGGTTTCTATGAGAAAAGAGCTCAAAGTTATGGCTGCCATAAAAAGTTTCGCGCGCAAAATAGTTAGCAGTAAGGTGTCATGTTAAAGTAGTAAAACGCAAATTAAATTGAACTGTTTTGTGCGCACAACAGTTCGACAACAGTTTCTAGCGAACACTGACATTTGAGAGAATCTTGCTGTGTGCGGTCCTTCGATAGTAAGTTTACGACCATGGTGAGACACTTTAGTCCTGTATTTTATCCATCTCTTCAAAACGGTTGTCTGCCGCCACCGCAATGCTGAAATGGATCGCTCGAAAAGTGTGACACGAGATGCGAGTAGGGATGCTTCATTGTAATAAACTACACAGCAAGCAGATTATTTTGAATGTAATGAGACAGTCCTAGATCGAGCAGGGCACACCTTCGGTTCTGCTCCTAGGGTAGGCATTTTTTGTTTCATATGGGTGTGAGCTCAATTTCACATTTCTACAACACATCGTGCTGAGAGTTATACGCGCAGATCAACGATATAAAATAGACCTATTTGTTTCAATTAGAGATTTGTCACACTTAACTACTTGCAAGGAACAAAAAAAAACGATTAACAATTGACACCGGGATGTGACTTTTCGTCATTCTGCAAGTCATATAATGTGACATGTAAAGATTCAAAAACTATTCATAAGCGGTTGCAAGTAATTTTTTAACCTGCCGATGATGACTCAAGAAAAAAATGATATAACCCTTCATGACGTTCATGATTGGTAACGTTTTTCTTCATAGGATGCTTGCCGAACTTCGGGGTGGCATTCGGTGCTTTATGACCTTTCCTGGTGAACGTGATCCGTAAGCGTCGAAATCGCAAAGAAATGGCACACAAGGAGTAGTTAAAAAAGACCTGCCAGAGAGAGATCGATTGCCAGCCAATGATAAGCAGTGCTATAAATTTAATTAGAGACAGTGCCATAGAGCTGGCCTTTTCCGTTGACTTGCCAGGGCTCCCGAGTGAGGTCTCTGCACTGCTTTCGTTGTGTTTTATTGCAGGCGTTGCTCCATTTGCCTCGAGTTGCGAGGCATCATCATCAGCATCATCAACCCCAAACCATCCCCGTTAGCGCACGTGAAATCGCGGGAAAGAAATGAAATGCACGGAAATTATCGTAAGTAGCAATTAAAAATTTATTTGTTTGGATCATTCGAGGGAGCCGTGAGAACGGATTTCCCTTCCGTTCGATGACTCTCCCTTCAGCGGACGTTATCGATATGCAGAAACACTTCGTGGCCTCGCTCGGTTTTGACTGTGAGAAATGAAGGCGCATTCGACTCTTCGAGCGCGCTTCATGGAAAGAAGACAGTTTTCACTGGTAAATTTTCACGTCAGCATCGCCCACATTGTTGCATTCGCATATTTTCAACCAGCAGCGACAACCTGAGTTCTGAATGCTAAATAGATTGCGTTTAGTTAGAGCATCCGTACCGGTGCGCGACTAAACTATATTTGAAAGCCCTCACCATCACTTCAAACCGTATCGGGCGCAACTAAAAGCGCTAGCAAAATTGTGGCGCGACTATCGGAAAGCATCAAGCGCTCAAATTTAGCAACGCGATAGTGGCGCGAGAGAGGGTTGCTATTCGACTGCCAATTGTCAAAAATCTCCGATAGGTTTGTTGTTTATTTTTGTTGACGCAATCAGGATTAGGGGCAAATTTTTAAATTGATTTAAAAAAATTTATTACTTTATCAATTTTAAGTCAATTTGGTTTAATAATAAGAATTTTATCAACAGGGTCGTGCGATGGCTTTTTCATGATTTCTCCTGGATAGATTTTTGGTTGGCATGAAAGAGAACCATTAGCCACAATGGCCGCTCAGGCAACCTCTGGGGTGTCCCGGGGGAACCTGTCGAAGATGTTTTGCGCCAAGCCACGTGGGGCGACGGTTTTTTCTTCATGAGACTTTTGGTAGGCCTGAAAAGAACCATTAGTCACATTGGCCTCTCTCGGAACCTCTGAGGTGCCCCGGGGGAACCTGTAGGAGAGGACATAGGTGTTTTTACACCAAACCACGTCGTGCGACAGCTCGTTCTTTTTTATTTCACCTGAAGAGTCTGTAACCATCGGTTCCAAGTGACACTTGTTGGCTCCGCCACAAGCCAATTCGCCAACCTACCAACACTCTACATCCGAACACCCATGAGTACTACCGGTCTCAACCTCCCAACCTCAGGGTTGTTCACGGGCGCGGTTTGAACTGTCAGTCTAACGCTTGCCCATAACCATAAAAAAAATAATCATAGATGGCACTGCAAAAGGATGGACATGAATGGTAGGAGGTTTTCAAACGTCAAACTTCGTGATTCGGTACGATGTTTGTCCTCCGATTTTACACTGTGCGATATATATATTCTCGGCCTGAATCAAGAATTGTTCTTTTCGGTTGTAACCTCAGAAGAAATTGTAGTGCGCGACGGATTATTCATTATTAGTTAAGAGGTAGCAACGTGGTGTGAAAGTTAAAGATTAAAAACCTTATTGGTCCTAATTTGTGTCTTTTGATTATAGTTTCAGTGGAAAAAAAGCCGCATTAAACCAGAAGTAGGCGGTCAAGGAAAACTCTAAAATTTGTATGTCGTTAAAAGTTAAAAAAGAAGTCTGTTAGTTGTGTGAATTTAGGAAATTATAACCTGAAATACTGAGTGTGTTTTTCAATTGTAGTTTGTATTATATTAAACAGAAAAACGACTGTTTAAGCTTTAAAACCGGTAGTTGCAAGTGTTTCTAAGAAAAAGGTAATTTTGTTTAAAAAAAAAAAAAGAAAAGAAATGAAATTATAATGCTTTGAGTAAGCGGGGGATTGACGTCACTATGAGGGGTACTAATGCCACGTGGCAGGTCCACCAAGGACCTTTTTCTTTTGTGTCTACTCCAGCAGGAAGCTTCAGCCGACAGAAAGGGGGCCAATCAGCGCATTTTCACCGTCAAACTCTTCTTCTACGCCAAAGGTTCAACTTGAAAAGTCTACGGCCCACCTCGCGAAGCTACTGTGTACGGATCAAGACCGATATCGAGACAGAAGGAAGCCAAATAATCCATGGTCGGGAGATCCTTTGTCGGGAGTAGCCATTGTGAAGCCATTGTCCGGAAAGCCTTCTTTGTTCAGCGAAGCATCAGCCATTTTCATCCGGCACTTTTGAAAGGCTCACGCCAAGACGAAATTCCGTTATATTACAACACCACCATCACCACCGACGTGGAGGATTACGCCATTGTTGCCGACAGGACGTCGGTCATTTATTGATATACTCCCAGCTGCCAGGGACGTTACTCCTACGGTGAAGATTATGCCATTTTTGGCGACAGTACGTCGGCCGATTGGCCAACTACAACCAGCGGCCATGAGCCGTCCGTTCAACCAGCGAGCGTCCGGGTAGAAAACCCCGATGTCTCCTATGCCACCACCAACAACGTTCACCGACGAAGAGCCGTCGTCCGACGAGACCTCATCTGGATCCGGATCCTGGGCGAGATAATGCCTGTACCGCAAGTACCCCTTTACATAAGTGACGTCTAGGCCAGATTGTGCTAGAACATTAAGAAGTTGATTAAATTTAAAATTATGTTAAGTTAAAAATCAGGTGGTTACAACTATTTTCAAAAACGCATCCCTGGTTCAATAAGGTTCCACTTGCTAAGTGTTGTTTTCCGCTTTGTTCGGGTTCATAAAGGAACCATCAGGCCTCGTCCTCTGAGGGAGAACTGAAACATTGATTCTTGAAGGTCTTTGAGTCATCTTAGTGTAAGAGCCGTTCCTGTTATTCCTTTCGTGCACGAGCAAAATCAGTGGACACGTGTTTCTTTCCTTTTGTGTTCCCGCATTCATTGGTGGGCAACCAACAACGCATTAAGCACAAGCCAAATCCTACCAGCTTCAGCCTTAAGTCTGACGTACGTTTCTGCCATCGTTACAAAATTACGTGCTACGATATCAACGTCGTCGGCGACGCCAAAAAGTTGGACAGACTACCTGAAGATCGTGCCACTCGTGTCTATCCCAGCTCTTCGAATCACAACCTCCAAGGCAATGTTAAACAACAAACACGACAATCCATTTCCTTGCCGTAACCCACTCCAAGATTCGAAGGGACTTGAGAGTGCCCCTGATACTCGGACGACACACATCACTCAATCCATGGTTGCTTTGACCAACCACGTCAGTTTTTCCGAGGCGCTGCAGTCTATCTTTGCCAAATGAAGCTCTAGAGAGTTGCTGTCTTGTTCAAAGATTCTCGGTATGCCATTAGTCGTCTTTTGACATTGTAATATTATTTCCAGGTCTTGCCGCAGTCTATCTTTGCTAAATGGAGTAAAACCATAATGTCAAATAACACAATTTAACAATCTTATCAATTTTGTACCAGACAGATATGCTCTAGATTTGGTACAGATAGATTACAGCGCTATCTCGCCGATACGATCTAAAAAAATCTGATATTTAAAAAAAATGTCCACATCATTTTGAACATCTTTGAAAACAGTAAAAATAGACTATTGTGCGATCTCTGATTTCCTGGAATGTTAAATCACGGTCTTCAACACTTTCAATAACCTCGCCGAATACGGTATCTCCCTAGAACTTCATTGGCCTGATATAGAAGATATATAGTCTGGAATGTTAAATATTCATAACCTCCTTCCCTTTGTAGCAAATTCCCGGTGGCGAATGTAACTGGAACCAAGTTTTTTCCACTAATGCATTTTTGAGACCGTAACCTTACAAATAGGGTACAAACATTTAGTCTAGGTTGAAATTTCATAATTCTACATAGGGTTGAAATTCTGGTCTATATTGACCCTAATGTCTTATGTGTAATTTTTTTAATAACCGAGGAAAGGCAAATCTTTCTATGGTTCTATACATTTAACATAAAAAAAAGTTGCAAGAAAATACCAGACACAAACACTCCTTCCTTCAGTCATCTGGTAGCTCATTACCATCACAGGATCAGTGATCGTCTCGCCGTATTTAAATCATATCATTTAATGTCATGTTTGTGAGTGATTAATTTTAATGTTAATCTTAAGACTTCCCACGAAAACAACATCTCACACTCTTAAAAATAATGAATATTACGAGTGATGTAATCCTTGTTGCACTTAAATTCTTCAAGACTCAATGATAAATATGACTCAATTTTATGTTCTATTTGACGTATTGTTAAATACTAACATGAATCCAAAAATAATAAATACTTTCACACTCAAAATCATGTTCCGGATGCTACATTTACAACAGCTTCTAGAATATATTTGATAACCTCAAATCTAAGTCCGTAATGCGTTAAAAAATACCCACTTTATAATGAGATTTGAAATCTTGAAATTTACATGATCGTTGTATTTGGTTCTTATAGCAACATCAGACCTATTTTGAACACAGTCAGTTTCACGCGTCACGACAAGGTACAATTTAATTTTGTTCTTTTCCGAGTTCGATTTTAAAACGAGTGCTCACCGTTAAATAAAATATTTAACAGAATGATTATCACTGCACATTATTGTAGTTCTTGCATATTAAAGATGGAGACTTTCAAGCAAAAAGCAGCTTAGCAAGAGTTCATTTGCTTTTGGCATTCATCAATCTGCACATGCGACAACTTTTTTTGGCGATGGTCACCTAGCTAATTTTATTTAAATATTTTCTTATTTTGGAAATGAACGCAGGAGGAGACCCCGCATTTGGAGATGAATGAACCAAATTAATCCCACAGGTAAAAATTGCGCTAATTTTTACCACTACAATGGATGACCTTGAAGAACTTTTACTTTTATTCAATTTGATCACCGAATTTTGAATTGTTCTGATGACAACTAGAACTAGGTCCTTGGGATCGAAACGGGCATCATGAAGCATTTGTTTTTGCATTATTAATAGCGGCATTTGTAAAATGTCCTTTTGTATTCCTCAACTTATTTTTTACGTCATGTCAGCTGAAAGCTATCATTTTGAGTTTTAGTGTCTTCTAAATTTAAGAACAGGCGCAAATTTCTGTGTTACGGGCCGCTCCTTTTATGCGCATCCAAGAAAATTTAAATTTACATGATATTTTCTAAGAGTGCATGAGACAAGAAAATCCATTTATCGAGAAGCTATACACAAGCAATTTCACCTCGTGAGTTATTAAAAATAAATATTTTGCAGGAAATTTTAATACTTCCAGCAAAAACACACGTCTCAAATACGGATACACGTGTAGTGGTAAGCTGTAGAATAGAATTTCATTTTCTTTTTCGCACACATGTTTGCAAATAGATTTACCAATACAAAGACAATGCAATCATTGATTTTGAAAAATAATTACGAAGTCTTCAACCTTATATACGGATTGCGGAGCTAAAGAAAACATTTTCATCATGATCGGGAAGCAACTTTGCCCATCATGATCCACAAAGCGTTTCACGGTATAAACTATTCTATTTTTATTTTCACTCGTCATCACACTCCGATCTCCCTCTTTAATGTCGTTTTCGGTTATAAACCTGGGTCAGGACTCGCAATTACCGAACGAAACCGGATCCAGAGTCGAGTCAGTATGATGGTATTAGTGCAAAACATAAACATTAACAAACATAAACATTTTATTTTGACAGTTATGTTTGTGTATGTTGGTGAACCCAGGTTGGACCTCGAAAAAACTTGAGAGCTAACCTCATCGATGTTGGGTCGGATCCAGAGCGGATCCAGGTCCGACCCGATTGAATAAAAAAACGTTTTGACAGCTGTTAGGGCGGACCTAGGGCAAACCCAGTTCCGCACTGGCAATAACCGAAAACGACATAAGTTTGCCCTTTTTAATCACCACGCGTCTTATGAAATAAACGATGCCATGCAAGTGTGTGCGAGCGACAATTGCTTCATTGCTGTACCGTTGAGTGCCTCGACAATCGAAGCAACTGTAGGGCTCTTATTCCATTCATTTCAACTTGTTAAAGTGGCTGAATGGTAACTATCCAGAGATAAAGGCGCTGGCGGCCATGGTTCAAATCTCGGTTACGAATCGAGATCGTTTTTTTTGTAAGTCATTGAACATCAATCTCATACTCAACAACTAATACACTGCACAGCCTCACTCACACATTGCATTTTTCAAAGTGAATTGAAGTGTTGCCTTGTTACCCACGACCAATGTTGCATTTTTTCTCCAAGTTGCGATCCAGTTCGAAACAAAGTCTTGCGAAATTGCATTACACCGTGTCCAATATATTCTCACAAAAATTAAAACTCTATTTATTGCAAATCGATAATCTAGATTTTATTGATAACTGTACTCATTATATTGCAACATAATACTGATCAACTACAGCATATGTTTTGGAATAACACCGCCTTCTTGACCAGATAAAGACGTTTTTTTCCAAACCGTCACAGGCGGCACGCACGACATCCATCGGCATTTCGTCCCAAATTCGTTTGATTACGGTTTTCAATTGATTCATATTAGACGCCCTGTGGTCATTTACCTTTGACAGCATGTATGACCATACGAAATAATCCAAGGGATTCAGATCTGGTGAACTGGGAGGCCATTCATTCTTGTCCAAAAAGTCGGTCAAATTTTCTCGGCACCAGCCCAGAACTAGATTTGCAGTATGCGATGGCGCTCCGTCCTGCTGAAACACATAGTGATCATCTCCAAACACCTCTTGTACATATGGCTTGACAACTTTCTCCAAAACTTCCGTTTTATAATATACGGCATTCATTTTAACGCATTTTTCGATAAAAACCAGTGGTAATTTGCCTCGCTTGCAAATTCCTCCCCAAACCGTCACTGACGCAGCACTTTGGAACCGTGGAATATTCCTATCACTCTCTGGAACAGTTCTCGAAGAGAGAGCCCACAATCTGTCGTTCTGGACATTGTGGGATTGTTGCAAGACGAATAACTTTTCGTCGGAAAAACTAAATTTTTCCCCACCGTACCGCGACAAAAGCAGACTTGCTCTATCGAGTCGTTTCTGCTTGGAAGGTTCCGAAACTCCGTGAACCTTACGTTAATTGAAAGCTTGGAATCCGAGCTCAGTATATTTTGTAGTATATTGGGCATTGACGATCTCGAAACATTCAGATCTGCGGCCATTTTACGTACAGAGCGCTGTGATTTTCGTCTAATCCGTTCCCTGACAACTTTAACAACTCGTGCAGTCCGCACCGTACGAGTATGACCGGATCTCTTCCGGTAATCCAACGAGCAGGTGTCACGGTACCTTCGGATGGTTCGGTACACAAAATCCCGCTTTACTCCAAGGATTTTCAAATTTCTGAAAATAGCGCCCGGGCCCTCACCCTATCAAAAACCTTTTTTTTCATCACCACAGCATGAAACTCCTTCATCGCTGGTAAAAGATAAACACCGAAAGAAAACATTCGGACATAACCTAAAAGTGTTTGTATAAACATAGTACAAAACTACACCAACACATACGTGAAGCATGTTGAGTAGTTGCATGACACCAATGCAAGGAAAAAGTGTATGAGAATATAATCGAAATGGTGTACAATCTTGCTTTTTTATTTAGGGTATAGCGTTTGAAAATTTCATAGCGATGTAATAAAGCAGGCAATACGATGAGTAACATAAACTATATAAGAATAATGACAAAAGCAAAACACAATAGTAAACTTAAAATAATAAGTTTGATGGTTAGGTTACCATGACAACGCAATTTTTTTGTACTGTTTGATTCATGAAATATTGTCAAACCTTCGATATTTGTTTTGAGCAAAACTCCCCAGCAGACGGATGTGGACGGATAAATTTACCACCACTTGAAAGCTCTTTTAATGATATTTTAGATGCAATCTAGTCTATCTGCTCCTGTCTGCTTCAAAATACCGTCAAAAATACGACAAAAAATACGGAAAAAAGCTCAATTATGCATCCCACTGATATGACGCAGGTATAGTATGTTTAAGAAAGTTATGTATTTTGATATGACAAGTAACTTTGTTGAGAATTATATTGTCCTCTAACTTTTTTAATTCAAATTTTTCAACAAACTTGCTTCCAAATGGTTTTTAGAACTTAAAAAATGTAACTTTTGACCTATAAATCATGTCGACATCTTTTACCGTTAGCGAGTTATTTAAGATTTTCTCATAAAATTACGCCCTATTCAAATGTGTTCTACTCAATTTGAAAAAAATAACCTATCTCCAGTTTCAAATATAATATGCAATAGTATAAAACTTTCCAAATGCAGTTGAGAAATATTTTTTTGTCCGCCCCAACCAGAGAGATCAACATTTGAAAAAGTTCTATTTTGTTTACAAAAATCATAATTACTATTGTTTGACATACGATATTGACAATTTTAGTACATCAAAAGTTTTATCTTTTATTGTGTTGGAATCAATGGGAACACAGCTTTGCTGATAAATTTTAAATAAAAAATTAGAGCAAAATAACTGATTTTTATAGGGACACTCTAAGCTACGTAGGAAAAATTGCTCTAATTCGGTCATTTCAAAAGCTACAGAAAAATTTGTCCAACCAAAGTTGCTTAAAGTTTTCTCATCTACAACTGTTTCGAAAAACATATGCCTTTATTTCTGCAAATAAAAAAATATATTTTTGACTTTAAACTTAGGCGGAAAACGTATCTTCCAGCTGAATTCGCATTCTGCACCACTGTGCACTGTGGGACAATGTCGAATTGTCGATTCCCAGCTGTTTCGTGAGCCCCCTGTGGGGCTGGCCTTGATTTTTCACAACCGTGCTCATAGTTTTTTGTCGAAGCACTTCTTGCTTGGAAGCCATCTCGATAACCACTTGACAGATTGTGACAAAATTTTGCAATTGTAAACATTGCACTCTAAACCAAAATTTTATCAATTTTTACCAATTGAATAAAAAGTTATACACAAAAGAAATGGTTGCATTCTTTCAAGTACAATCTTTACGCGCTGCACGAGAAATAATGCGTCCACCATGACGATGTAACGATATAATTCTAGTTTATGTTGTTTACATACTTGTAAGAACTGTTTGTATATTATTTTTGCAGGAAGTATGATTTAAGGACGCATTCAAACTTTCTTTTGCAGTGTTTTCACTGTCGGTAGCTCCTGCTATTTGTTGCTCATAACACCAATTTGTGTATTGACGGTCATTTAGGTGTAACCTAACAGTACCACGTATTTTTCCTCTAAGTCAGCTTAGAACATCAGACATTTATAACGTTAATATGTGATCGAATATTATTTTGTTTTCCGGTAGATTAAAGCTTGCTTCAGAAAGAATTGGAACAAAAACAATTGCCTGTATTTCAGTTATTTATTATTGAATTCAAGATCTTTTTTTATACAAATGTAGCGTTTTCTTCATACTTTTTAGAAAAAATACGGATAAAATTATTCGTCACGGTTTCGAAGGAATTCTCGAATTTTTCCTGTAACACGGCTCATTAGGCGGCGCACACCTTCTTCGTCCATCGTTTTAGCTATCTTATTCCACCAGGTCTTCATCTGATTGATGTCTTTGACAACCTTTCCCTTTGCCTTGAGTCTCCTTTTCATGATTGCCCAGTATTTCTCAATAGGGCGGAACTGGGGGCAGTTGGGTGGGTTAAGGTTTTTCGGAACAACCTGGACCCCTTTCTCTGCATACCATTCTTGAACGACTTTGCTGTAATGACAGCTTGCCAAATCTAGCCAAAACATTACGGGATGGTCGTGGGATCGAATGAACGGCAAAATTTGTTTTTGGAGACACTATTTTTGGTATAGTTCCGACGTCATTGTCTTATTTGTAACGAAAACTTTCGTTTTTTTGCCACAGCTGCAAATGCCCTGCCAAATCATGAATTTTCGTGCAAATTTGTCGGTAAAAACAAATTTAAATTTGGCTGGAACATCCGCCCGAGCCGTTGCCAAGTAGAATTTTTGACCTGGGATTTGCCCGAAGTCAGCCTTGACATAGGTTTCATCGTCCATCAGAAGACACCCGTCGAACTTGGTCAGCACCTGGTCGTATAGCTTCCGAGCACGGATTTTGGCCACACTATTCTGTTTTATGGTCCGATTTGGCTGTTTGCTAGCTCGATACGACTTGATTCCTTCCCGGAGTCGAGTTCTCCTCACGGTACTATGGGCAGCACCGAATTTTCTGGCCAAATCACGGTCCAACAGATTGGGATTCCTCTTAATCGTCTTCAAAATCTTACCACGCAGTTTCCGGTCGACAGTTCCACTCCGACGATTGGCTTGAGGCTTCCGAATCGTCGTCAATGTTTCCTTATACCGTTTGATAACGCGCCATACGGTATTTCTGGGCAATTTCAGCTGTTTAGCTAGCCTAGATGCAGACCACAATGGATTTTCCAAATAACTGTGCACAATTTTTTCCCTTCTTTCGGCTTCCATGTTGATTGTTTACAAAGTACAGTCGATTTGCGGAATGTCAAAAATACATACGTGAAGCTGACAAAATTCCCGACACGTGGGCGCCAAGAACTTCCAAATCCGTCCACCAGGAGCGCCACAGTATGAGCAAAAGTTTGTTCCAATTCTAAATGAAGCTAGCCTTATAAAACCCGCTCCAACTTGCTCCAATAAGTTGTGTTGTATAAACTTTACTTGGAATTTTCTCATTCTTACTCATGAATACTCTTAAGATACATCGCTTGAATACTATATCGAAATGCTCAGAAACAAACTTTTAAATCATGTGATCAATTATTTGATAAAATTGTTCAGTTTCTTAAGGCTGCATTTACAATCAGTTACCCTAATTCTTTTGATGAGAACTGTTTCGTTTTTAAACCAAGTTCCACTTTGTTTACTTGCTGAGTGCACTTTTGAGTGTGGATCTGATTTATGAGAACCACGTTTAAAACTTGTTTCCCGCAAATGCTTTTAACACTATACAACGAAAGTGCATTTTTGAAATAGGATCTTAATTGATTAGGACTTCTTTAGGACTTAATTTCAAACTAAACCTCAAGGAAAGTGAGTTCAAAGTTTATACGATATCGAAATAATGCGCACTTTATCAATTTCCTTTTAGATTGGCCGTACTATTTGTCTATCAATTTACGCTAGTCATACAACGGATACAAAAAAAATACCGTTAATCACAAGCAAATCTCGTTTCATATCACATTCCTATAGGCTCATCGTTATGACGAATTACCTTTCCAATGGCTTAAAAACGCATGCACATTAAAACAGTTGTTAATGAGTGGACGCATGGGGCAATATCTCATGACATCCCGGCAACATCGCCGCAGATATCCACTTTCCAGTATGTTCTTCCTGGCTATCGCGTTGCAATGACAGCGCCGTATTCCTGCAAACACCAATCGTTCCTAGTCAATAGTCAGGTGATATATTCCAACCCATTCACGGCAACCTGGGCGACGCAGTTTGTTATCAACATCCGAGGTGTAGTGAAACTATAAGCTCCTGCAGTGAAGAGGGCTAGGGAAAACAGGTCTCACCTTTCCTATCGGGAACACGAAGATGTCCAATTGGGGCCCACCTCTCTGATGCCGTGCGTGCAGAGTAAATTGATAGGCCACAATCTGGGTTCACCATTCCACAGTTGGTAATCGTACGCATAGCGATGTGGTGATATTCGCACTCTATCAAGCTTAAGCTTTTCATTTATTTTATTTTTATATCAAACAGGTGCCTTGACAGCTAGTGGATACTCAACCACATAAATTAATTTCCTTTCTTCCACTTGGAGGTATGAAATCAATTAAAACCAGTGACATGTAACGCGTTTTCTTCCAACACTCCGAACTAGGTTTCGGGAACAACAGAACAAGGAAAACCCACCTGCCAACTTCAACCCGTTCTCTATCTCTCTCGGCCAATTATGATTCGATCTTAAAAAACGAGAAAAATGGTTATGATAATTCTGCTAACGACTGGAGGAGTTCCACCACGTTTTGAAATCGGTCCAATTTAGCTAATCTTACGCGGCATGGAGAAACCTTCAGCGATCGCGCTAACGTCTCAATTGACTGACGACCCTGAAATTCTGATTCAAAGCATTCCGGAGCCCACAGTTGCTCGAGCCGTTGGCTTCGGTGGTGGGTGACAGTGTGAAATTGATACAGATAAATTTGCATAAAAGCGTCGTTTGTTATGAAATATTGGAAGATAAACTAATATCACAACAATTTGTTTCATTTGAATATCCGATTCCATTCCGCGTCGTCACCGCCCAGCCGGCGGCCGTCCGTCGATGCGATGGAAGCGCCTTACGCTTGCATTGGACGCCAGATGAGGTCCGGGTTGGAAACGGGAAATGCTCAGTTGATTGCTGAAATTTGTCACTCTAGTTAATGGGTGACATTTTCTGTTTCATTTTATATGAAGCACATGTTTCCAGAGTGACGAAGTTTTTCTGTTTGTGACAATACCTAGTATGAATAACTATTTAATTAGATGGAAGTTATGATCTAGGATGTTGGTGGGATTATCAAGCGAGTCAAAAGAAAATATTTTACACCTTACACATTCTATTGATCAAAAATTATAATTTCAACGTCAACCAATGTGCCATTCACTTAAATTCTCATCAACTTGGACTTTTTAACTTTTTGTTAACATCTTTTGTATTGTTTGTACAGCTGATTTTCCAAAAAACGAACAATATTCCACTCGTTTTTTTCCCATCTACCCAACAACGTTATTTTGCCCTTTGACAGAATATATGACAAAAGTTTGAATGACAAAAGATTGAATGAAACAACTCACGAGTCATAATCAAAAATAATGTAAATAAAATTCAAAATAAAATGCATTTTCTGAATAATCTATTCTCCTCAACGTTCGAAAAATAGAAAATAAATTGAAAGTATTTACACCGTGTCCAATATATTCTCATACACTTTTTCCTTGCATTGGTGTCGTGCAACTACTCAACATGCTTCACGTTTGTGTTGGTGTAGTTTTGCACTATGTTTATACAAACGCTTTTAGGTTATGTCCGATTGTTTTCATTCGGTGTTTATCTTTTACCAGCGATGAAGGAGTTTCGTGCTGTGGTGATAACAAAGTTTTTGAAAGGTGAGCGCCCGGGCGCTATTTTCAGCAATTTGAAAAACCTCGGATTAAAGCGGGATTTTGTGTACCGAAACAGAAGCGTGACACCTGCTCGTTGGATGACCGGAAGAGATCCGGTCGTACTCGTACGGTGTGGACCGCACGAGTTGTTAATGTGGTCTGGGAACGGATTAGACGAAAATCACAGCGCTCTGTACGTAAAATGGCCGCAGATCTGAATGTTTCGAGATCGTCAATGCACAATAAAGGGCGATACGGTCAAAATTTGGTCAATATCAACTTGACGTATTTCTTTCAATTTTGCATTTAAAAAACCTGAACACCCCTAATTTTGAAGGTGTGTGTGTGTAGAATGTTGCTCCTATTTTGATTTTGGTATTTACTCTTCAGTTGTCAAAATGCCGTCCAAGCAAGAAGAGCAGCGTATCAAAATTTTGCTCGCGCATCGCGAAAATCCGAGCTACTCGCACGCAAAGTTGGCAAAATCGCTAAAAGTTGCCAAATCAACCGTTACAAATGTAATTAAAGTGTTTGGGGAACGTTTGTCGACAGCCAGGAAGTCTAGATCGGGGGAAATCGAAAACCGGAAGCCGCTGAGACGACAAAGAGAGTTGGCGGTAGTTTCAAGCGAAACCCTAACCTATCTCTCCGAGATGCCGCAAATAAGCTGGGTGTATCGTCTACAACCGTGCATCGAGCCAAAAAAACGAGCCGGACTATCGACTTACAAGAAGGTAGTGACTCCAAATCGCGATGATAAACAAAATACGACGGCCAAAGCGCGATCCCGGAGGCTGTACACGACGATGCTGACGAAGTTTGACTGCGTGGTAATGGACGACGAAACCTACGTCAAAGCCGACTGCAAGCAGCTTCCGGGACAGGAGTTTTATACGGCAAAAGGAAGGGGCACACGAAACTGTCAAAGTTCGCAAAGAAATATCTGGTTTGGCAAGCCATCTGTACCTGTGGCTTGAAAAGCAGCATTTTCATAGCTTCCGGGACTGTCAACCAAGAAATTTACGTGAAAGAGTGTTTGAATAAACGTCTGCTGCCTTTCCTGAAGAAACACGGTTGTTCCGTACTGTTTTGGCAGGATTTGGCATCTTGCCATTACGGTAAAAAGGCCATGGAGTGGTACGCCGCCAACAACGTGCAGGTGGTTCCCGTTTTTTTTTTTGGTGGTTTTTTGTTTTTTTTTTTTTTTTTTTTTTTTTTTTTTTTTTTTTTTTTTTTTTTTTTTTTTTTTTTTTTTTTTTTTTTTTTTTTTTTTTTTTTTTTTTTTTTTTTTTTTTTTTTTTTTTTTTTTTTTTTTTTTTTTTTTTTTCATTCTAACTTTTTAGTTTCAATTGTTAGGAAAACATAATCTTCGAACGAAGTGAATAGAAAAATATGATGCATGGTTTTGCCCAACTAAGTGTTTGGGTGTATTATATTGTTCGAAATTTAGGGGTAATTTCGTTCCTTAATACCCATTCAAACAAGAATTTGATGGTTTTCTAGCCAACTATCGCCTTAACAACCATAAGGTCCTAAAGAAAAAACGCATGTTTTTTGTTAAAATTACCCGTAACTTTTGAATGATAAGCTATATAAAAAACTTTTTCCAGCAAAAATGTGCGCTATAACGTATTCTATATTTTGTTTGCAGATAACTTTTTCTCAAAATGAGAAATGAAAAAGTTATACTAAAAAAAACTCATATTTTTAGAGACACCCTGATTAAAGCAGAAAAATTGCTCTATGATGATCTAATGAAGAGTTAGAAAATTTTTGTCTGGAGCAAAGTTGCTTGAAATTATATTCCCTACAAACTTGCCTTTGAAATCACCCTTCTATTGTGTTTCGTTCAAAAGTTAGCAACAGCAAAGTTTGGAACTACGAAACTATCACCACAAGATGGAAAACTTGTTTAGGTACAATTTTGTAGAAGACACCATGATTCAGAAACGTATTCCTTAGGAGTTATTAATTTCGCCGTGAAAAAAGGCTTTTCCGATCATTGTGCGATGGTAATTATACGCGTTAGAAATTAATTTATATTTTCGGTTTATTTGGCCAGCAGGATACCATCATGTGCTGTATTCAATCCGGATAGTAGTTTATTAATCGTATTCCGCTGAGAGATCCCCGGCATCGGTAAGGCTTCGAAAGCGGATGCCACCAGCGCGGATTATCGATTTTTAAGACCCATTGCAATAGGCAATAGGTTGAGCGGGGAAACTTGCAAAACTTTGCAGCGCTTCCTTCTGGTTTGTGGATGAGCGATGAGCAAGCGCAGATGAAAGACGTGCAATCGCAATTAAATTTAAATCCAAGATATATGTTAGTTTTTCAGATCACATGGTGAATAAATGAAGTAATTCTGTTGACTTCACACATAGAGTAAATTTGTATGGGAAAAAAATACTCAAATATCGGTAAGTGCATTTTACCCATAAATGGGTATGTGCACTTTTCGCGATTATGAGTATTCTTAACCCATATTTGGGTATAATGAACTTAGCGTGTACGTTTAAAAAAAGAAAACTCAAATCAGATGACTTAGAGCGCCACACGGTGGTGATTCTGGGAACTTTTTAATCAAGGTGGTATTCAATGAATCTGGCAGCACAACGCTCACAAAAAGTATGAGCAACTTTAATAAATTTAGTTTTCAAAACAACTTGAAAACGGTACTGCTTAGAAAGTGTGTTGTCTGTTTGTTTTGAGTCCACTGAAGTTAATGGAGTCTTTTCAAGGGAATATCAATGAAGTCCTTATCTGATAATTGCTGCCATGGTGCACCGGTAAGCAAGTGTTTGGGAGTCAGAGGCTCAAAATCATTCGGATCATCTGATATGGGCGTTAGAGTTTGAGAGTTGATGCATTATTCTACCAGCACTAGTATCGAGCCAATATCCTATCGATTTCACCAAAAACCTTGTAGAAAATTAATCTACGTAGATTTACGTAGAACCTGTCTTGATATTTTGCTCTAACCTTTCAATCACCTCACGTTCATTCGTCAAAAAACCTCGAATTTTAGTCAAAATATTTCGGAATGCAACACGAAGCTTTTGCGGGTTTTGTTGAGTTTCTTGTGAACGATGCAACTACTCTATTTCTCATCATTGGTTTATAATTTTGAACTACCCTGAAAGCCCTAATAATCATACATGTCGCTCATGTTTCATAGTGTTAGGACAGAACATTTCCATGCGTTCCGAAATTTACGGTAATTTTATTCATTGAAGCTGGCAGCAGATTTGGGCAACGAAGAAGAGTCGTTCCAAGCATGGTAAAACCGATCATCGATTGATTTCTAAAACCACCACATCGCATGCAAGAGCAGTTAGAGACAAATTTACGACTATATCAATTAGCTTAGATGGTTATGGGCAAATTTTCGGTCCGGATCAGAAAAACCGCTTTGTGATTTGGATCAGGAAATTAATGTCAGTCTTGATGATGCTTTGGTTTCCTTTGTTTTTTTTTGTGTTGGTTGTCTGAGCTCAACTAATCAGTTTTATTATAAATATTTGTCCAGGTGCCGTCGGTCTATAAATTATGGATTTTAGTAGACTGAGATTCGTGCTCGAAGCACGAAGTTGTTTGCATACTGACCTCATCAGGGTGAAAAATTGCTTGCTTTGAATATATTGAGGTGAAAATTTAAATCTCAAGATGATCATTTACATAGTCATAGTTGGCTATGAATTGTTACATACCACGATTGATTCCGCAACCATTTGAGACCATTGATAATTGATCTATGAATTAAATTCAGGCTTCGGTTAAAAATGCATTGGAGGTAAACACACAATTCAAACAATTTTCCCAATTCACGCATCCATACCATAAGCCTGTATTAGTCGCACATTTAAAAAAGAAATCGGAGTCCAATTCAGTTAGAAACTAGCGTTCAAATTAATCTTAAGCTGTTGAAAGAACGTTTGTTTCTTGTCAATTGATACCGGGTGTCATGTAGGCTCCCACTGTTGCTATTCATTTCAGCCTGCTGTATCTATCCATGTCCTCCGTGTCTAACCCTATCTTGGCTCCCATTCATGTAGATTTTGCTAGGGACCCGGTCGTCGGAGTTTTTTCTCTTGTGGTGACATATCGTTTAAATACTTCTTTCGCGCTTCACACCTCGCTGTCGAGGACGAAGAAGCTGAAAAGAAAATAAATGTGGCAAAGATAAGCTCCGGACTCGACAATAAATGAATTCCAATCAAGTCACGACACACCGAGAGTGTCGATTAATTTAAAGAATATGGATAAGCTTTGGCGTAGGGTTGCTACTATTACCTACTACGTTACAACCGGGTTATCTCCTGAGTTGGGTGAGGAGGCCCATTCTGATGTTTCTTCTCAGTTGACATCAATTCAAGTGGATAGGCTGGTTTAATGTTGAAGGATGTGATCTTTGGCGGTGGGTGAATTATTGCAGATCGAAATAAAAACATAACTGGTTCGTTAGAAATATTGGCAATAGGCTTCTAGCAGCAAGATGTCACAAATACTGGCGTGCTGCTTTACACGTATAGGATCGATTTGCTTATTGTTTTCAACCACGAGATCAACTGTCAAAGTGTTCAGGTTGACAGCGGTTTGTTTTTTGTTTTCAACTAGCAAAACGAGTGGCAATCAAACGTTTGAACCACATCTAGATGGCGCTGAAGTAAAAGATGATGTTTACTTTTCGATCCATCAAATCCAAAGTAATATCGTAAATGTTTGTAGAATAATCAAATTTTAATCGGTTCATTTACAAAATCGAGGAACATTGAAAGTTGATGCTGTAAGAAATTCAATTCTGCTCTGGATACAGTAAAATGCGGACAAACACAGGTGTGTATATATATATATATATATATATATATATATATATATATATATATATATATATATATATATATATATATATATATATATATATATATATATATATATATATATATATATATATATATATATATATATATATATATATATATATATATATATATATATATATATATATATATATATATATATATATATATATATATATATATATATATATATATATATATATATATATATATATATATATATATATATTCAAAATGATTACATTCAAGAAGCAAGTTGCAAAGTGCATAGTCCTGCATGCAAAAATTATACCGGAATTCCCGGAAATAAGTTTGTCTTTCGCGTTCCGTCCACTGGCCATAAAACGTTTGGGAAGTGGACGCGCTTTTTGCATCATTCTGGAAATAGAACAGAAATGATTTGCAACGATTTTGTAACACGTAAGTAACTAATTTGATTGTGCGTTGAAGCTAGCCAACACAATATTTGCTTCATCAGACAGCCGACTGAAATTGAAGAATTGTGCAGTTCCTTCGGAGTACCTTTGGAAAAACAAACCAATTGTTCAGCTTGGTGGGATCTATTGTGTAACTGGTTGTCGTACTAAAACACGAAAGAGCATGGAACCATTTCCTATAAAAAAAAACCCTGCGCTGCAATGTTGAAAAGATGTCTTAAATATTGATGAGTTTTTATGTACAGCGGGTTTAATGATTTGCCATCGTCATTTCTCAAAAAGCAACTTTAAGAAAGGTATAATTTAACCATCTTAAAGTACATGTTTTATTTTATATATTTGGATTTAATTCTAGTTATTGCAATGTATTTGAAGCCAAATGCGATTTCATCCAAAAAGTGTGTGGCAGGATGTCGGTCAAAAACAACCGCACACATTACGCTGCATAGCTTTCCTCAGCGATCCGACAGCCGGTTTAATATCTGGATAGATTCGTTGCGATGCAAAATCATGCCGACCAAAAACTCAAAAGTTTGCAGTCTGCATTTTGACAAAACGTGCTACGTTCCAGGTAAGATTAGATGTAGAGGTATACAGCTTCTAGCCTGAAGTGAACAGTTAAAAACTGAAAGTTATCTTATAGGGTGCTCATTATGCGCCATCAAGTGCTCCATCTACCTATTATGGCAGGGCTGTATGTTCCTAAACTATATCTCAGCTAATCGATGACTTTAGAATGAGTCGTTCTTTAAAATAACTACCACGCACGATTGGAAAAAGTCGTTCACTCTTTGGCCATCGTTCTAGTTGATTTTAATCTCCTGTATTTATTTGTATACATACAAATTGATAAATATAAATTAATGTCACTTCTTAATTCAATTGTTATCAAGCAGTCAAAATCAATGTTTACGTAGTTTTGAAAAGCTTTAAAATAGGTGATTTTTATATATGTTTTGTTTTTATTCTAGGAGGAAAACATCTAAAATCGAACGCAATTCCTACATAGAATCTATGTTATAAACCAATCAGGCTAAAAAGCTCATTACTTCGTCTTCGAATGAATCCTTCGACAGTCAAGAAACTATCTTGCTTAAAACAAAAGATAAAGTTAATGAAGCATCTGCGATCATTAGTTCAATTTATCTCAACGAAGTCCAATATACAGCCTATGACCCACCGGATAATGGTATAAATCTAGATAGCATAGATGCTTCCAGGAGCAGTAAGAATTTTAAAAATTCTCAAGAATTCGATGAAACTGCCTACAATACCAACCAAATCAATGATGAAAAATATAAGGCTAAAGTGTCTCAGTCCAAAACTAACAGAGACGAAACTTGTAACGAATGTTACAACAACATAATTCAATGCATCCTGAGTGACACACGTGAAACAGCCAGTAATCAGACAAAAAAAAATTCAAATGTGAATCTTTGACCATGAATAATAAATCGGATCGGGTTGGATGTTCCAACTGTCTTCTGTCAGACTTTCTTAGGGCGGACAAAGAGGTTAATACATGGTCTGGATTACCGTCATTGGCTCTTCTTGAGGAAATTTGCCTTGCAGCAAGAAAGCTGGAGATCAAAGATGTGCACAGAAGGTTTGCTATGCATACTACGGATCGAGTAATACTAACGCTGGCAAAACTTAAGCAGAACATTTCTTTCGAAGCTCTAGGATGTTTGTTCCAGTTAACTGGTGTAACAGCTGCTACATATTTTTCACATATGATCCCCATTATATCATCTATACTCGGAAAGTTCATACATTGGCCAACCAAGGAAGAAATAAAAGAAAACCTGCCGTTGTGTTTCAGGGAGCACTTTCCCAATGTAACAATAATACTTGACTGTACGGAAATTGCAGTGGCCTCTCGGAAATGTCTTAACTGCCGGATTGCATCATACTCCAACTATAAATGTCGGCGAACTATAAAATTTTTAGTAGGGGTCACTCCAGCAGGCCTGATATCCTTTGTACGCCAGGCATACTCCGGAAAAGCTTCGGATAAGTTTATTTTTAACAGTGAGAGATTGATAGATCAATTGGAACCACAGGTGGATGAGATTATGGTTGACAAAGGAATTTCCAATGAAGCTGAATGTTCCTCGAAGTGCATCAAATTACATATTCCCCCATTCATGCGAGGTGAGAGATTAACTCCATTGGAAGCATCAAGAAACGAAGCCATTGCACGAGCCCGTAACCACGTTGAGAGAGTTATCCAGCGTATCAAAGTGTTTTCAATTCTGAGCGATACTAAGGAGTGTATCGAAAATAAGCTATCCACAAACTTTCTTTCAAATTATGTTGAAAACCGATATTTTATTCATACAAAAGAATTATCCTTTATTGTACGAGGTTAAACTTGAACATAATGAAGACCGGATGAAATTTAAGTTATTCCTTCACGAATTTCGAACTTTGGATCGAATGCTCTTCATCAAGTTCCGGACAAGTGTTGCATCGCATTTTTTGGACGCTTGAGCCCAAATTTTTTTTGAACTCCTGCATGTTCCTAGTTGCCTTACCAGTCTTCTTGAAGACCCTCTTCACGATTGCCCAGTAACGTTCGATGGGTCGAAGCTGAGGGCAATTTGGTGGATTGATATTTTTCTCAACGAAATCTATACCCTTTTCCGCAAGCCAATTGAGAGTGGTTTTGGCATAGTGAGCCGACGCTAAATCCGGCCAAAACAGTGGAGGTGTACTATGCTTCTTATATAAAGGCAACAATCGCTTCTGGAGACACTCAGATCGATAGATTTCCGCATTTATAGTTGCGGTAGTGTAAAAAATGGTTGACTTCAAACCACAGGAACATATTGCTTTCCTTACCAGTACCTTTCGACCGAATTTCTCCACTTGAATCGACCTGTCCGCATCGCTCACATCCTCCCGAACGACGGCAGTAAAGTATTGTGGACCTGGAAGGGTTTTTGAGTCCTCCTTTACATAGGTCTCATCGTCCATCAAAACGCATGCATCCGGACGCTGCAAAAGACGCGAATACAATTTCCGGGCCCTTGTTGCTGCTCGCTTCTTCTGTTCTGCACTTTGTTTCGAGATTTTCTGCTTCTTGTAGGTCTTCAGGTGGTTTCGCCTCTTGATACGCTGGATCATTCCGACACTCGTTCCTGCTTTTTTGGCCAAATCACGTATTGACATTGATTTGTTCTTCATGATAAGAGATACCACTTTCTGCTCCAGTTTTGGGTTGGAAGAACCGGGTTTTCTGCCTCTTCCTGGTAGCTCATCCATAGAATAGTGTTCCCCAAACTTATTAATAATGGTTTTAACACTCGCATGATGAATTCTAAACCGCTTCGCCAATTTTCGCATAGTAATACCCTTCTCACTTAGCCATGTGTCCAGAACCTTAATTTTCACTTCCTTTTCAATACGCGACATTTTGAAAACGCAGAATTTGAACCGCACAAACAAGTAAACAAAAGAAAGCTGACAGTCAAACGCACAGCATGCAGTTTTGAGAGCATAAAAAACCATCACAAATACATGCGTACAACGCAAATGTATGTGGATAGCTTATATTCGATACACTCCTTATCACCGCAAACGTTCTAGGACACATTGATGATATCATGCAAATAGCGTGTGGTATTGTGAATCTTTGCCCACCTGTGTTGAAAAATGATAAGTTTTAATAAAATAAGATAATTATTCAACAGAATTCGCATTTCGTTTTGTTATAATTGCTGAAAGTAATAAAACCCTCAACTATTTTTTATGCAAATCGGTTCATTGAAATTTACTGTTCAGTTTATTGCAATGTGTATCATTAGGCAACGTTGTATATTATAAGGGAACGTCCATTAATTACGTCACGCAAAAATTGACTTTTTGTAACCCCCCCCCATGTCACGTTTTTTGTATGGACCTTCAAATTTGTTTGTATGGATCGTCACGTTTTCTCGAACCCCCCCCCCCCCTACTGCGTGACATTATTAATGGACCTTCCCTAATAAGTTTATTAATTGATTGGTTCTATTCTTGATTATTTTGATATTTGTTTGTTAATTTAAAGTATAAAAGTAGTATTTGTTCTATTGGTATGATATATGTACTCGAATTATGTCACTAGCTTTTTAATCATTTTTTCATAATACAGTTTTTTTCAAATTGTTGATCGCTGTTTCTACGAATTTTTGATCCTACGGAACTTCCAGAACAAGAAAATCATCATATTTTTTTGAGTAAATTATAAAATCAGCTGTCTGGCAGTTCAAAATCCACATATTAATTTGTACCTGGCAATAATAAGTATGATGATGGCGTAGAGTAAAACGTTTTTCGATGCCATTGTTCTTTTGGATATATTTTTGATCATTTGGAGTATTTATGATGCCATCATATCTTTATGATGTCATGACATATCTGTAGATCCAGATTCATGAACTATACCACCAAGGGCATCTAATTCATCCGGAGATCCTCCAATTCAACTTTTGGCTGGACGAACAACTAGTCCACATTGTTTTACCAGGGGATTTCTTTTCCTCTTATAGCAGTTCAACGCCAATGGTTCCGTGTCTTTACCATATTTAGTAGCCTTTACATTTAAGGATCGCACACTCCAGTAAAGGTCAATTTTTTTTATCCCAGTTTGGAGATTTATTTTTCATGTATGTGAGCAGCTGATAACAGTAACTCTAAGAGATCTTTCAATTTTCCATTCATTTGTGCACTGTTCCTTAGTTGTCAGAGCTATGGCAATAGATTTGCCACATTGACCTGAACATGCTTTTTATAATACCTTGTTTCCGCGTCAGAAGCAAACTGGACATCTTCAGTTTCAATATGACAGGACTTCCTGGTCAAGCATTCAGTGAGCTCTTCGGTTGAACAATAGATATCCGTTTCACATTTATTCGCAAGCTGCAGTGCCCTGTTTGGATAGAATTTCAATGGATTCATGAATCTTCCATTCATGTGTTTGATAATGGCTGAGCCACTGGAAACTAAAAGAGAGAGTAACATTAATCGTATATTCATAATTCTTAGTCTACGAAAGTCAAATGTTTACAAACCACTGAGAATTCACTTAAAAGAATCCGACAATATTTCTTCTGAATCGCTATCCCAAGCTTTCATCATTTGTGCCTTCCTGACGCAACATAATTCCGTTACTCTTTTAGCCTTCCATGTATTGCTTTTTTGTGATTTTGATATACCCCAAGCCTGTGTTACATCGGTGCAGGATAAATATTCCAACTTACGGTATCTGAAAATATATGATAACGTTTCTTACATTTCACGCGTTAAGTTGATATAGATAATTTAATTACCGTTCTAAATGCAGTAAGCAAGCAATCATATGCTTGTATTTGTTCGTTCCAGCTTTGCAGGAACAAAGCAGTTCCCAGTCGGAGATACTTCCACCAATTTTCAAACTTATTTTGTGAGGAATATTTCCGGGGTTCGATGACTGGTTAACATACGCTTCAACACACAGACGCAGGCTCTCATTACTCCTCCACCCGATGCAGATGATATGGTTTCCTGCAAATACGGCATGCCTTTCCTTAATAGGGCGAACTGATTCCCCGACGTAATCTAAAATGTCCACTATAGTGATGAGAATGTCCTTTTCTGGATGTACAGATTAAATAACAAAAAATAATAATTGCAAGCTGCAGTAAATCATTTAAAATGCAATATACTAACTTTATAACCTTCCATTGCAAAACATTTTTTTTTTGGCTGTAGAAAGATATCCGGAAGTTTTGTTTTATCACTTTCGACCGTTCAAAAAACTGTTATCATCACTTTTCTAAATTCAAAACCGACATACAGATGGCTCACTTTGTTCTGAAGTTTTGCGTTAGCTTGCCAATTGTATTAGTGAAACTGTTTACTAATACTAACGGCGGCAGAGAAGTCTATTGCTGTCAAAAAGGAAGAAAGTGTCTATATTGACAATTCAATTTTATTGCTTATCACAACTAGTGTATTGCCTGTTCTCAACTGGTGTTCTAAATGCACTTCCACAGTTATTAATTAAGAACTTTCGATGCCAGTATGATTTTAGCAATAGTATAATTGTATGGCCAAGCGAAATCATATCCTACAAAGAATCAAAGAATGATTACGCTTTATACGATATCGTGAGGTATGTGCACAGCAAAATCTAGCCGTAGTTTATTAGCCACATCTTTTTTATGTATCGATATAAAGATGTCACCAATACCGTCAACGCAATGTGATTGTGTGTGTGGACGGTTTGAAATAACAACAAGTGCGTGAGATAACTTTTCAAACCATCTTTGTCGCATCATGGCATATCAAAATCACTCATAGTCCCTCGTTCAACAGTAAGGAGCGTTTTGAATCGCTTCCGGGATCGGTTGACACTCGATCGAAAACTAGGATCTGGCGGCAAGCGGAACGACAACTCCAAATCTCAGCTTCGGCAGATTAAGCAAAACCCGAACCTTTCCACCCGAGACGGGGCTAAAAAGGTCAAAACATCGTATTCTTTTGTTCAAAATGTGAAGAAATTTTTTCCTATCTTTTATCTATCCCTCGCAAACTTAACATGTGTAACATAAGTCCTGGGAATACTTTCAGGCGGTTATTTGACAGCATTAACAAACACACAGATGTCAACCAATGTACTTGTCACGTTCATCTGTGTTCCTACTGAACTGTCAAACTCAAATTGCGCAGTAGTTTCCATTAAAAATGTCGTACAAGCTGGATTTACGAGCACAAGTCGCCAACCTTTTTGGACGGCTTAGTACAAGTGAAATTTTGAGCGTGTTCAAAGACGAGCCAATATTAAAATCAACAATATACCGTGTTTTGAAAGATTCTTGTGATGGTAAAGAACCGGAAAATAAAAAGAAAAGTGGTCGCCCAACAAAATTGAGTGCCAGAACAACAAAAAAACTGCTGTCAAGCGCTGAAAACAAGGTTGGCCAATCAACACGCAAATTAGCACGAAAATTTCAGGTTTCAAACATGACAGTCCATCGGATTTTGAGAAAACATAACGTAATCTATCGGAAACGTCAGCGTGCACCAAAATATACACAGCAACAACTCGAAAAAATACCAAAATGCTGCCGTGCACTTCGTCGCGAGCATTTTGCAAATGGAAAGTGCATAATTTTGGATGATGAATCTTACTTCACGTTTTCGCACCATGAATTGAGTGGCAACGAAGGTTTCTATACTGCTAACATTAAAACAACACCAGACGATGTTAAATATGCCAGCAAATCGAAATATGAGCCAAAGGTGTTAGTGTGGGCCATGTCATCGAAGGGTATCTCGGCGCCTTTGATACGCCCAAACAAGGCCAAAGCTGTCAATTCTGACGTGTATATCAGCCAATGCTTGCCGAAATTGAAGCAATTCATCAACAAATATCACGCTGACGACGAAATCATGTTTTGGCCAGATCTTGCAAGCTGTCATTACGCAAAAAAACATTAGATTGACTAACTGAGCAAAACATACCATTTGTACCGAAAAAGGACAATCCACCTAACGTGACTCAGGCTCGTCCAATTGAAAATTTTTGGAGTGTTCTCAAACGTATGGTGTACGTCAATGGCTGGGAAGCTAACAATGAGCAACAATTGGTTAATCGAATCAAGCGGAAGATGAAAGAAATAGACATAGACACCGTCCAAAACCTGATTCAACATGTTCACCGTACACTGCGTAAAATCGAAGATAATGGTCCATTGAGCGTACTGTAAATATATTCAACAACAATTTTCAACAATTTATTAATAGAAAAAAATACCTTGAAGAGCATTTTAAAATCCGATTGTTTGATTTCAAGTACCATTCTTTTGAAATTTTCCCAGGACTTATGTTACATATGTTACCTCGCTATTTCAAATTGATAAATCTCGATTGTTAGTGAATGAACATCGAATCGAACTACATCAGATTGCTCACAGCAAGTGAGCATACAAACTGATGTGATTAAATATTAAATACCTAGTACAGATTCCAAGTTATATCAATTCTAAATTTTGAGATAATGGCTGTGAAGGCGAGAATGCTTCAGCGTAAGCCTTTAAAGGTAATAAAAACCCCAAACAGGAACGAGAAGCAGAAAGCCAGTTCAAAAACAAGAAACAAAACAGCGCCTAAGCTGTACGACAAATTGCTGACAAAATTTGACTGTGTTGTTATGAATGATGAAACAAACTTCATAGCAGATTTCAAGCAACTTCCTGGTCTTGAGTTTTATACCGCATTACAACGTGGCAAGGTTGACGACCATTTCAAGGCCCAAAAGTTGTCGAAGTTTTCTTAAAAGTACATGGTTTGGCAGGCTATTTGAAGAGCAAAATCTTCATAACTGCTGGTACGATTAATTAACAAGTTTACGTCAACGAGTGTCCGCCTAAACGGCTACTACAATTCCTTCAATCGCCTACGAGTTCTGTGTTGTTTTGGCCTGACTTGGCGTCTTTCCATTATGGTAAAACGACTCAGGAGTAGTATGCAGGAAACAACGTCAACATTGTACCAAAGGACTGTAATCCTCCGAACACCTCAGAATTTTGTCCAATTGAAAGATATTGGGCTATTGAGAAGCGAAACCTTGGAAAATCGAATGGAGAGGCAAATTATAAGACAATTTTGGCTAAGAAGTGGAAAATTGCTTCCAGAAAGGTGACTGAGGAAACTGTGCAGAACTTAATGGATGGTATCAAACGTAAAGTTAGAGCATACCAATATAAGAAGTCCGGATCATAATATTTTGATGTAAATGAGTCACCTAATTCTAACAGTCCAATAAGTTCTGCACAGTAGTTTTTGTGCACTTTCTAGACGCTGCTGACCAGTTTTTCATGAAGTTTGACATATTGTATGCCACTACACCTACCTTTTTTAAGTTCCGCTTGATGATTGCCTAGTAGCATTCATTCGGTCACAGTTGGGGACAATTAGGAGTATTGATATAGTTTTCAACGAAATCAACGCTATTATCAGAAACCACTGAGTTGATCTGGCTTAAGGAGCAGATGCCAGATCCAGCCTGAAAAGAGGAGGAATTTCATGCTTACGACATAGTGGAATGCTAGATTTGGCAAACACTCATCCGATACTTTTTTGTAAATTTTAGCGAAATATCGCCCTAATCAGGCTTGTTGTATAAAACATTGCAAACAATTATGTTGTCTACGCTTGTTTTGGCATACAATTGAACGAGAGAAAATTAAAAAAAATGGTTAAAACATATGTTATTCTTTGTGTTTTTCCATGGGGATTTTCCTTATATGAAAAAATCTTTGACCAGACCAAGAATCGAGCTCAGCCTTCGGCAATTAATAGTACATATTGTAATTTTTCACAGGAAAAACATTGCAATAGTAGTTCAGGTTCCATCGTGAAAATTTCACTTTAAAACAAACTATTTTTCGTAAAATTTATTGGCTAGCATCAAAAAAAAAAAAAAAAAAAAAACGTTCGTCATGGTACGCGTTAAAAACTAATTTCTATTTTAGGTTTTCTTGAGCAGCAGGACACCGTCATGTGGTAAAAGTTGACTAATAATAAATTGTTACACACAAAAAGACCTGTAATTCAATTAGTTTAAAAAGTCCATTAATGATTGCTATACAGTACTTTTACCAAAACTTCAAAGTTACAGCATTAGATGGTTACATTTCTTCAGTTTGAACGAAACCTCGGAATTTCTCTTGATGGAGCCTACCAATGGCCAGTGGAAACGGACACGGAACCAGCGCATTTCCGCCATTTTGCCTGCGTTTGCTGGATGTCATTGACTACGTCGAAGTCGCTGCTTTGAAATTGCCCAGTACTTTTCGATTGGTCGAAATTCCGGGCAATTCGGAGGATTCGTTAGCTTAGACCAAAATCGATCTTGTTGGCAGCATAACACTCCAGAATCACCTTGAAGTAGTGGCAGCTGGCCAAATCGAACCAAAAGATTGACTTTGCCCCTGTGCTTGCGGATGAAACGGCAATACACGCTTTTCAGGCATTCTTCGGTGTAAACTTGGGATGTTATCGTCGAGGATGTGACGAATGGTTCCGTTGCCAGACCACAACTGCAAATCGCATGCCAAAACATGACCTTCTTCGCGAATTTGTCGGAACACTTGAATTTTCCCGGCACATCCCCACATCCAGTCGCGATGTAAAACTTTTGACCGGGAAGCTGCTTAAAACCGAGTTTGACGTATGTTCCATCATCGATCAAAGTGCAGCCTTTGTGTTTCGTCAAAAGTTTCGAACAAAAGCCTTGCACGCTTTTTGGTCACGGAATTTTGCTTCATGTGCCGGTTCGGATGTTTACTGTCTTTTTACGACTTGTATCCTTCCCTGGTAAGAATGTTCCGCACCGCTTGAAAGTTGGCGTTGTTGACATTCTGGCTACATTTCGGATTGAAAGATCGGGGTTGGCTTTAGCGCACCTCAACACCTTGCTGCGCAGCTGACGATCCCTGGTTCCAGTTTTTTCGTAGGTTCGCTGATTCCTTTCCACACTCAGGGTTTCCTTGTAGATTTCAAGCACTTGACAAACTGTTGTTTTTGACATCTTCAGCCCTTTAGCCAGCTTGGAACCGGGCCACTTCGGATTTTCCAGGTGTTTGTGCACTTACATCGAGTTCCATTTGACGTTATTTCTGAACGCGATCGACTACTTTGATCAAACTTGCAGCAGTTGTTCTCTATAGAAGTGTAAACCACTGTCAAATATTTTCGATTCCTAACACTAGAGGCGAGCTAGCGGCGTACTTTAAGTCAGCCTTTATATACACTCCGGTAAACAGTATATTAAACTCCTCGTCACTTTGAATGGGTGACGACAAGATACGTGGGATGATCTGTTTGATCTGGCGATCTAGTTGTCACAAGCAGCGTTTTCTATCGTTGAGAATTTCAGTGGCCCAAAATGTCATCACTGCAGTGGGTAAACAGACACACCGCCATCTACCTGAATGCCGCCAACGAGAAATTGGCGATGATTCTCCGGTCTTGCTTTGTCTCCCACAACCAGACCGGAAGGGCCGTGGCGATAAGGGCGGCCAAAGCCCCGTCCAAACCATCAGCTGAGAGCTAATGTCCCTGATATAGCCTACCTATAATATTTTCCTGTATGATGAATCCCACTTGTTCGAAAGCGGGAATAGGGTTGATTTACACGAAGTGTCGCATGATCTCATGCCAAATCTAGCGTTCAATGCATGTGCACTAGCTATCAGGAAATTACACTACGTTTTCCTACTGTGCAAAACGGCAGAAGAAATTTTTTTTTATCGCTAAACAATGAATGCTTACCCCTTATTTTGTGCTCGGATCGAATCGGTCAATTTCGCTTGAAAAATGCACCGCTCTCATAAAGCATAAAATCTATTAGAGGAAAAATCCCAATTAAGGTTATTAGTTTTCTCCCCTGCTAATGGCCCAATTTTTCAAACCGATATCAACCAAATTGCTTTCAGTGGTTCGATGCAACACGAGTTTAAAGTGAACCAGAATCACTTCATTTATTAAACAGGTACTTAACCAACCACTCAACCACCACCATTCTCGCAGAAACGAAGAAGCTTTCATTAAATCTTCCACTTTCAGTAGATATCTCGTGCACCCGGTCTGGAAAACCATCCGCGTGGCCTCAAGTGCATACTGGGTGCCACGGAGGAGCGCCATTGCTGCAGGTAAATGTGAATAAAGAAAAATAAAGCTCTTATTGAATCAAATGAAGATATTAAAAGCATCCGAGGAGCACGCGGCCCTCTCCGGGTCGGGTAAAGTGAGAACAACATGAATTTATGAATCGGTTTTCATTACCCGGGCACACGGAAATAAATGAAGTGCCACGACGACGGTCGCGGGAGGATTTTATTACATTTCGCTACTTTCGCGTGTTTGCGCTTAATCACGTGGCGGTAATCGCCGGAGAATGGCTGTATTTACTTGCCAGGGGTAATGAGACTTCCTGCCCGATCTCTGTGGGATTGGTTGCGGAAAACGGGCACACAAGTTACAAATGTTACGATTTTTGTGATATGAATCAATTGTTTGGTCTCAAACCTGAATGAGTGAATCCTGAACTGACCTATGTGGTTTTCCGTACTAAAATCTTGTTGGATATAACGATGACGGCATGGTGAGAAAAGTTGTCTACATACACTACTAACATGTCATGTCAATTTCTGTGCCCTGAAACGGACTCAGGCAACTTATTTATAAACATTAGAATGAGTTGAAAAAGTCAAGACTATAAATTCATTCACACAAATGTTTCGGTTGCCGGAGACAGTTTCAGGCAACGGACAGCAACAGTAGCTTACATTCATAACAGAAATCATATTAAATAGGATATATTGTAACCGTGTGGGGGAAGGGTTCTGAATTTCAGTCAAACTCGATGGCTTAAGCGCCTTTCCCATTAAGGGAGACCACCAGTCGTGTTGAATGTGCCCGACTAATTTTGAAACTGGTTTTTGAGAGGAACCACCCTAACGGTACTTTAAGAAAACCCTATTTCATACGCACTTATGCTACCGAAATTCCGCCAATCCCTTCAAGTCATATACATTCCGTAGTCCCTTTAGACTTTAAAGCCAGAACCAACCAACGAACCTTTTTTCAAACGAATGTGCTTGATTTAAATTGACGAACGCAGTATTGAAAACGATTAGTGAGCCAGCAAAGGATGAAACGTAAATAAAAAACGGAAACTAAACAAAAAAAAAAAACTTCAATCTCAATCTATGTAACATCTATTTACAAGCTTCACTCGTGTTGGACAGTACTTACTCTAAAGCTACAAACTATTTCACTAATCATGGCCATGAAAACTTTGTACGGACATAACTGCGCAGGATTTTTCTGATGACGGTGATGACGGTGACAAACGAAGCAATGATGATGACGGAACGAAGCGACGATAATTTGAAGCGATGGTGGCGGTTCAGGAATGGCGACGGTTCCGAAATGGTGACCAAATATGGCCAAAACTAGAGTTGCGGAGAGAGTGGCGGCTGGACGGAAGGCCTCCGATTTATATCTCGTCAAGGACGTCCGGAATTGACCGTCTCCTTCAATATAGGAGCCCCCTTTCTCAAGCGACCCGGCTTCGCGTACCTTTCCGCTATGACCGAGTGGGGTTTAGGAAGACTACTATATGTTAGGTAAGGTCCGGTTCAGTGTCCGACACTTGACAACGGATCACTGAAACCGCGTATCCATTCCACAGGGGTTGTAACGTAAGGTGGAATCACGAGGGATTATTGGCGACCGTCGGAATTACTTCGCTAATCTTTCGGGTGAACTTCAGTCTCCTCCGTGTAGCTACCTAAAATAGGCGGGCCTTTGCAGGGCGCACGGGTCTGGCGTTCTTGCAGACGACGTAAGCCAAATCGCTCAAATCACCTCCGTTCAGCGTCCACGATCGCCGAACGAGGAATATTAATCCAGTCCGTAGGATACTAAAAGCCCGTGGAACGTGCTGTCGAACGCATAATGACAAAATTACAACCAAGAATCACGTGAAACTAAACATTTAGTAACATTACCTTGTTTTTACGTATTCACAATTTTAACAAATGTTTGTACAACGTATACTACATACAAGCACTCTAAAAACTGAATATACAAAAAAATGTTACATCTATGAATTGGCTCATGCCATTATTTAAACAAGTCACATTTGACTGAACACTTAAAAAACTTAAAAACCGCGACAAACATAACTGTTTTCCAGCTGATTCGCTAGTGTAATGGCCTGGATTAAAACCACCCAAGAAACCACGGAATCAAAGAAATTGAATCGTGCGCGAGAAATGATGTTCGGCTCAGCCTTGTATTGTATTATCCATCGCTTTCGGATATGTAGCCTCCCATAAAAAACAAACTTTCACCCTAGCGTGCTATAAAAAAGCTTCCACTCATCATGCAATAAGAAACCCTACAAATGAATAACACGAATCAAAACAAAAATCCAATTGGAAACGAAAATCTAATTAGAAACACATAATCTACTATCAACACTACTTTGAACTACAAATCTAGTATTTCCAAATTTACATTTTTACAAAATTTTACATTTTTACAAAAAAGATATACGCACCACGTTACAATATGTCCCTTGATTCCCTTATATGCAGCGGTCGGTCACATTTTTATTTGTAACTCATAAAATAGTTGAAGCGGAAACAATATTCCACTTAAGATGTTTAGAAAGAAATATTTCTCATCACCATGAGGTTCTAGGACTGGACAGTAACTTTGCAAGAACGAAGATATGAAGAAAAAGTGTTGATAGCTCCGTTAGTGTACGGCAGGCAGTGACAATTTAATAGAAGTAGTTGAAAATTTAGCGAATTACTTCTATTCAATTTTCACAGCCTGCCGTACACTAATGGAACTATCAACACTTTTTCTTCATATCTTCGTTCTTGCAAAGTTACTGTCCACTCCTAGAGCCTCATGATGATGAGAAAATATTTCCTTCTAAACATCTTCATAATTCGTTAGGGCCTGTTCATAAACCACGTAGACTTATTTTAGAAAATCTTAGACCCCCCCTCCCCCAACGTGGACTTTTCTCCATACAATATTTTGAAATTTTGTATGGAGCGTAGACTTTGGTCAGACCCCCCTCCCCCCAGAAAAGTCTACGTGGTTTATGAATAGCCCCCGCGCATGGAGATTACAAAAGATAACAATTATAGAATATTACACTAGCTATACATTCACTTAGATGAGCTTAATAAGACAATTCTTGATTTGAACCGCAAGGAGTTAGAAAACTTACATTTTGAAGCCGAACACTTTCAACGAATATGTATGTAACGTTCGCATTAAAAAAAAATGGACAAAAATTGCCGATTTTTCATGGGTTTACCTTCACCCACACTGAAGAAACTACACAGATAAAAAGAAACATTGAATTTTCTGCGTTATCTAATGCACATAAAGGGAATGCTAGATTTGGCAGAAAATAATGGGATATTTCATGTAAAGTTAAGCCAGATAACGCCCAAATCCAGCCTGTTGTATGAAAGATTGCGAACATTGTTGTATGGCGCATGAAAGATTGCAAACAATTTCGTTGATTACGCGTCCTTTGGCTTAGTATTAAACGAGGGGAAATTTTACACGCTTGTTAAAATTCATTATTTTTTTCTGTGTACCCATGCAGCATCAATCATAGTAACCCATGAGTAAGCAGACAACATTTGACAGCTCTATCAGTCGAACTCTAACCGTGATGGCAAAAACAGTGAAGCAACTCCGTTCAGAAGTGTACGTGTTCAAAGAACGACACCCCACCGCGTCGAAAACGGACATCGTGCGACACTTTGTAGACGCCCGTTTCGGCATCTACAACATCTTTGCACTATTAGACCACAATCAGAGCATCGAAAGAAAGCCCGGTTCCGGACGGCCGACGACCCAGAGCGACAAGAAGCTCCAAAGGATGAAGAAGAGGAAGACCGAGGGAAAAGTGGCTACATCGCTGCGTGCGCTTGGCTTGGAGGTCGGTTCAACCGTACTTGGCGAACATGAACATACATGTCAGGAAGCGGAAGTCGCGTCCACTGCTTTCGGAGCTGCAGGCAATGACGCAGCGGCAGCGGTTGAATAAGATGGTCAACTCGATTTTCCCGGCGAATCGCGTCGTGGTGGTGGTGATGGACGACGAGACCTATCTCACCCTGGATGGCAACGACTGGCAGGGCACTTCGTATTTTACTTTTAGTTTAGTTAATTGAATTTAAATCGATTGTAAATATATATTTAGTATAATTATTGAAACATCTCCACGGTATATCAAATCGGACCGTTCCTGTGTCGACGTTACAACTTTGCCATAAAAGCTCATTTTTTATATCATGGTTGTATGATCTCACACATGCTTACGGGGTGTGCCATGAAGGCCGTCGCCATGCGAAATATTTTGCGCAATTATTTGAATAGTGAGGATGTTCGGGAGTAACATCACCCTACCCTCGCAACGCCACTGCCGAACGAGAGGACGTTCTCTCCAACGATCGCTGCACCGAATCGAGACGGTATTCTTCGTATCACTTCGACCGATAGCGACAGCGATCACAGGCGATCCTTATCGGTGACGTCGCCGCTTGGGATCTTCTGCTTGTTGGATAGTGGACGATCTGGTGTACAGTAGTCGTGTCGGCTCTGACTCTCGAGAAGGATGGATGGGAGCAGAGCCACAATGGAAACGAATGTTCTGTGTTGAGTATTTGTACTCTAAAATAAATGTTGTGTTAACACGAATGTACGAATGTGTGATACAAATGTGTGATGTGTGATGGAATGGTACTCCAAAAGAAACTCCGAGTCAATCAAATACAGTCCACTTATGGAGACGCCCAGTATTTCCACCCCACTGGCCGTGCAATAAAATTACACCCCAATCGATGTTGGTTAGGGTCCGGCAACCCAACAGGGGATATTTAAAACGACGGCCTACTTCAATAGATAAAAGGACATTAGGAATTTATTTGCTCGCAAGACTATTCTGACTCGTTCATTTCGCTAACGATACGGCTGGTGAACAGAAGTGCACGAATTTATCTTACATTCAAGTTCAAGTTAGTTTGATTTTAAAGTTCTGCATTCCGTTAAAAGGTGATAAAACTAGTGAGTGGTTTTTTTTTCGAATAGTGGTGTTTAAACGTTTTTTCTTTCTTTTTGTACAGTGGACATAAGCACAAATTAAATTTAAGCATAGTCTGTTCAGTGAATTTATTAGTGAAGCTGTACAAAAAAGGTTATTTCTTAATTAGCTCAGTTTTTGGACTGTAAACCTCATGTGAGTTCGCGGTGGATTTCTAGCGCGTTGCGCTTTTTTGTACGGGCTGGAAATACGTTTTTTGTCCGGCTATTATCAACGCCAGATCGGGGTACCATTTGTGGCATCGTTGTCTACGTTCGTGAAACCATCAGGCTCGTGCGCACTGCGAAGGCCCGCCTTTCATAGGTAGTTAAACGGAGGAGGAGTGAAGTCGCTAGTTCTCGAAGTGAAATATTTTTCCGACGGTCGCCAATTATCCGTCGACGAGGTCCTTTTCGTTACAACCCGTGCCGTACGTCGCCAAACGCGTAACTCGGTTAGGATTCCATCTAATAGGAGTGGGGGTTTCATTGCGTTACGGATTGCGGTCATAGCGGAAGCATAGTACGTGAAGCCATGCGGTGGCAAGTTGGCATTTCTCCCTGAGGAGCGAATCACCCGGGATCGTAAGACGCAAAGTCGTCGCAATAGCTCTTGTGCTCCAAATCGGAAGTCTTCCGTCCAGACGCCACTCTCTCCGCAACTCTAGTTCGGCCATATCGCGCACGAGTCACCTTCCTTCGCTGCTCGCCATCTTGCAGCACGTATACGACGCTGTTGTTTCGTCGCCATCGGCACAGACATCGTTAACATCGTCTGGAAGGTCGTTCGTCGCCGCCATCTTCGAGTTGTCGATCAACAGTCATCGAGTCTCCAGTTCGTCGAGGAAAACCTGCGCAGGTATGTGAGCATGTTTCTTTCATGGCTATGATTTTGCTCTTTTCCCCGTACACTCGAAGAAATGCAACACGAATAAATGTAAAATATAGTTCTGTAAAGAAAAATTTGACGATTAGTTTTTTGTACATTTGAATGCTTCTTTCTTCTTTAGCATTTCAAGCTTATTGCTTTCACAAATTAGCTTATTGCTTGCTCTCAACTTAGTGTTCTAAATGCACTTCCACAGTTATTAACTAAGAGCTATTGATGCCAAGTACCATTTTTGCATTAGTATGATTGTGTGGCAAGTACAATCATACCCTATGCCCAGGGAGTCGAGAAATTTTCCTTAACGAAAAATTCCTAGACCAGACCGGGAATCGAACTCAGCCACCTCCAGCATGGTGTTGCTTTGTAGCTGCGCCTTTACCGGCTGAGCTAAGGGAGGACCCCGTTTGAATGCTACTCCCTGAATAAAACACACTTACTACGTTACGTTCCGTTTTCCTTCCGTTTCCGCTCAGTTGATTAAGCATTCCATCTCTTCTCGTTCTCCGTTTCGTTAGATCCGTGGGTGAGTCAGAAAGTGCCTACAGCTGTTCCAACCTGCACAGTTCAAAGACTCGGCGTATTCTTTGAGATGAGTCTTTTTGCCGTTAGTAACCAACGACCGTTCAAGAGGTCCTCTGAGAGAATGTCTCATTTTCTGGGCAAAGTTTCAACACGTCTTGATCTTTGAAGAGATGGTGGCTATCCTACATATATATGTACTGCCCTGGAAAGCATTGACGTAAGCGCCAAGACGACCAAAATTCACCAATATAAATTGAAAAGAACGGTTTGGTGTAAGCGCCATTTGGTCGCATGAATGACTGAAAATTGCATAACGAACTAGAAAGTGGGTGTTGAAATTGACGTAATCATTTATTGTACACGTTCCGAAAGCTAACAGCTTTCCGAGTAGTTAAAAGGCCGCCATAACACCACCTTGGCCTTCCTTAGGGCCTTCAAAAGCTCTGCGTGTATGCGCGTAGGATTACAAAGCAAGACCATTCTGAAGGTGTCTGGGTTCGATTCCCGGTACGGTTTAGGAAATTTACAGGTAGGAATTTTTCTCGACTTCCCTGGGCATAGAGTATCGTTGTACCGGCCACACAATGATACGAATGCATAAACGGCTACTTTGGCATAGAAAACTGTCAGTGAACAAATGTGGAAGTGCTAGGCGACCGACTTTTATTCAGGCACGAGAGGGTATTCTGGTAGCATATAGCATCGGCCACATCCTATCGGCAAATGGTTCTCCGCCACACTATGTCTTACAAAAAAGGTATATTTTCAATCCCTTTCCGATTATAATTCAATGGATAAGCTACAGGCTCCAAAATGCATTACTTATTATAATTTTATGTCCATCTCTACAGCCATTAAATGAACTGCGAGCTGATTCCTTTTTCTTGAAAGCATTGAATAAACCAGCAAAAACGACTTAAGTATTCAACATACTATATATTTCAGTTTATGTTTTTATCGAGTTACTTAACAGTATTAACCACGAATACTCTCTAACTCTTTACATGCTTCATTATTGTTTTCAGGCAAATTAATTCAGTATTCGCGTTTCTCCTGCGGTATCAAAGGCAGAAACTTGTTGATGATAGAAGACTTCCTAGATTTTCCTATCCCACTGGCTTCTTTCTGGTATTGAAACTGCTCGGTCAAATTGAAAGACAGTTTTTCAACATCTTTCATCTGTTTCTTTGTCAGTAGTCGCAATGTCTTCATATCTTCGTTATAGTTTTACGAGTACTGAATATCATATGTTCCTCTGGAGAAGATGGTATGTTTGATGTTTGCCATCTTCGGTTTGTCTTTAAGCTTGGTTTGAACAGATTGCTTGATTTTGAAAGAACATTCAAAGAAATCTGACGGCTCCATTTTGAAAACAAGTGGCTTAATGCCATCCCCTGAGTTTCTCACACAGTTGACAAAATCTGGATAATTGTGAACTTCTTTTCGAGGAACGTTTCTCATCGTGCGCTCAACCGATGCATGAAATAATAACATTTAAGTATGCCCAGGCTCAAGGTACTTCAAATTAATTAGAGAAGTTTCAATCATAGGCGAGTTGATGAGTAAGGCCAACAGCACCATCAAATCCCAATTTATGTTTTGTCCTGAACCATTGTCCACAAACTAACGACGGCGTTTGAGCCAAGAAAAGAGCAAAATTTATAAAAAAAACGCTAGCAATGTGATAAACTTTCCATCCTGTAATCACATCGTTCCACAAAAAGGCATTAAGAGAGCCTCCAAGGGGAGAAAATTTGTCGTTGAATGCGATGATTCTTTTGCAAAAAATAACTTCTTTGAATGATTCCATTCTTGGAAGTTGGACCACCTGCAATTATAAATTAAGATATAAGTTATTCATAACGACTGATATGCATAAAAAGTTACCTCTTGAAGATCAACAGAGAAAACCGACTTGTTGATTTTCGCATTTGACCGATCGGTGTCATATTCATCTCGCCCAGCAATCGCTCGTGATACGTGATCCTTCCAACTCAAACACAACTCGCATTGAACTTCGTTCGTTGTTGATAAGGTCTGTATCCGCAATAATCCGGACACCTCAAAACATGAATAAAACATAAATCTCGCATTATATTTCCGTCGTAGTTGTTTATTTCAGATTCATGGGCTGTGTCTTAACAATTCGTGGAGACAAAACATAGTTATTCGGTATTTGCATAAAATTTTCGAACTTTGCGACGGAGTTAACCGTCCATTAGGGTTTGTACAGACTCTTCAGAAATCGTAGAAGCCGTCTTTGTCCAAATTTGCTGGAAGTGTTTGATGTCTTCGATTCCTTGCTTCTTTCCAGAAAGCTTCCGCTTCATCAGAGCCCAATATCTCTCGATTGGTCGTAGCTCTGGGCAATTTGGCGGGTATGAGGTTTTTGGTACAAAGTTCACTTGATTTGCCATCACAGTTTTAGCATAGTGGCATGATGCCAAATCGGGCCAGAACAAAGGTTTTTCTTTGTGACTTTTGATGAAGGGTAGCAATCGCTTCTGCAGACACTCTTTCTGGTAGATCTCGTTGTTGATTGTGCCTGTAGTGACGAAAGATTTTCTCTTGTTGCCACACGTGCAAATTGCTTGCCACACAAGGTATTTTTTGGGAAATTTCGATGCCTTCTTCATTCTGAAATGCTCAGCTGTAGCATTTCTGGCCATAGCAGAATAAAAAGCCAGCCCTGGAAGCTGCTTGAAATCCTCCAGGACATAAGTTTCATCGTCCATAACAACGCATGAAAACTTCGTCAAATATTCGCAGTACAAACATCGAGCCCGTGATTTTGCTGCCAAGTTCTGTTTGTCGTTGCGATTTGGAACTGTTTTTATTTTATACGACTTAAGTCCCAAACGTGGTTTTGATTTTTGGACAAAACAAGGCGACATCCCTATTTTACGAGCCACCGTTCGAATGGAGAGATTTGGGTTTTTCGTTAATATCCTTTTCACCTTCCGGTCCATGACAGGATCAGCGCGTCCAATGTTTTTGTCACTTCTCGGTTTCCTCTCCACCGTCAAACGTTCCGAAAATGATTTGAGCACATCGTGAACAGTGGATTTAGGCAAATCCAATGTTTTTGCAAGAACTTGTATTGACAAGTCAGGATTTGCCGTACGCCCGTACAAAATTCGCTCGCACACTTGTTTCTCTTTCGTCACCATCTTGAATACTAAACATGAAATTTTAACATCAATCATAGTCTTTTTCATCATAGACTCTTAGCTATACCACTGTGAAATTCTTCATACGTGCAATATTTCAAAAGTTACAATGATTTGAAGGTGTCCGGATTAAAGTGGATACAGACCTTACTCCTTGATCATTATCATCAGCTTCAGCAGAGTGACCTGTCTGCTCTTCGTGATCACGATGGGCTTGACAACGTTCGCACTCTTCATGCCCAGTTGGGTAAATTTTATGTTCAGGTCTCTCCTTACAGTAGAAATTGTAACTGCAACATTCTTGCTTTTTCCAACTGACGGTCTTTGAAAGAGTCGAACATTTTCAGGACTGATATGTCCGATGGTAGATATCGTGCAATGTTTGCGACGATAGGGCGAGTTGTTTGGCGAGTAAGCTAGGATGTTTTGTTTAACGATACTTTGTAAAGTTTTCGGTCTTTGTTCCACGTTTCTCGGACGGTGCATCATCTTTGTGTCCTTGGTCATGGACCCGGTAGACCATGTTGCTGTAGGCAAGATTTTATGAAAATTATTCGTAATTGATTGCTACGACAAAACCTGCACATAAACCTGCTTTTCATATCGTAGCCCAATGTGTTCAAAAAGAAAGCACAACATACACCCTGAGACACACCTCTTTCATCTTCAAGCTGGTACTCGTACGAAAATTGCCACCGATAATTCTGGGTAGCGCAATCTACTTGACTGCGGCGTCGTTTCACGGGTATACGTTTAGTGAACTGCAGCCTGGTTTTTACGCCAAACTATGAGAATAAACGTTCAGTAATTTGTCTGTTTATTCGCATAAGTTGGCGTATAAATTTTCAAAATGATAAAAAAATGAAACTATTCTAATTATCTTGCGGCAATACAATTTTGAAGAAACTTAAGACCCGTCAAAACAACCGGCAAGCGCTTGCATTATACCGGGCAAACGCATCTAAGGAGCATTTTTCCAAAGTTTAAGGAGCATTTCCCCAAAAAGAAGGGTGCATTTACCCTGCTGCCCAACTGGCCCACTTTTATTAGTAAAACTTCATCAATCGGACAGAACATTTGTCCATAATTGTTGGTATACATTGCATTTCAGCTAAAACCAGAAAAAAAACGCGTTTTCTCCACAATCATGGTGGTTACGTCAACTATGCATCCCAGAGCAGTGTATAATGCATGTTAATTTGAAATTCCGGAAACAAAACCGTATATAAAAAAAAAAATATTACCGCATAGTAGTTCGTTTCCTCTCGTGATAATGAAATAACCTATTTTTTAATTATTGTTTGATAATTGTTAGATTTACCTGCACTGTTCCCATTTTTGTCAAATCAACAATGGATCTAGGATTTTCGATGGTTTTTGTCACAAAATGATCGATTTTTTTTTTCAATTGACCCAAAGCAAGTTTTAAAAAACCCGAATTAATCCACCGATGGCTAGACTGAACCCTTCTTACACTTCACCAGAATTACGAACTCAAATGTGGCCAATATGGTACTGGACACATATTTTCATCAGAAATTCCAGGAAAAGCCAGAAATATTCGATATGTCATACATTCAGTTTATAAAATGAACTATTTGTCAATTCTGAACGTATTGTTCATCGATGTGATTAAAATATTGCCATTTATAGTCTTTAACGACCTGTTTATGTTAGTTATATAAAAGGGTAAATTACATAAATATTAGAAATTCCATACAATCAGTCCATAGAATGAATTATTAGACAATCCTAAGTGCCAATTTTGATTATCGATATGGATTCAAGATGTTTAATGAGTACATGTGAGACTTTGTGAAATTTCGAATATACTCGTTGCAGTTCAAAACCGGATCACTCGAACCAATCGATCCTGCTCTAATTCTATAGAGTCACATAGTGTGGTTAGTCCGCTGTATGTGCTATGCAACGCACCAGATGCGGAACAATAGAATACAAGCGTTTATATCTTCGTAATGAAAAGTCCGAATGAAAAAAATTCAATAGCGTTCTATGGGAATGTTGTAACTTTCATTTGTCGTCAACAGAACTGAAATCGGTTCACAAACGGCTGAGAAACCGATGTGACATTATTTGTAACGTACACACACATACACACACATACACACACATACACATACATACACACACAGACATGTGCTCAGTTCGTCGAGCTGAGTCGAATGGTATATGACACTCGGCCCTTTGGGCCTTGGATAAAAAGTCGAGTTTTAAAGCGATCTTAATACCCTTCTGTTGGTGTAAGAAGGGTAAAAAGGAATTGAAAAGTTATATATTTTGGAGGTTCTGGTGTGCAGAAGCCCCGATTTTATTTTATAACCTTTCAAATCATTACCACAGGTATAGATCTGCAAAGTTGCATAACAGGTGTTCTACGTTTAAGATAAAAACAATAGTAACAAAATCCATTTGCTTATCTACTTATTTTTTTGAAAGTTAAAAAAAGGTTGCAACTTATGTACGATCAGTTTAACAGACTTTATCATCCAAGGAGATCATCTTAATTTTTTTCCTACATGGAGTCTGTTTTTGTTCCCACAAAGATGAACAATATTAGTAAATTGTAATAACTTCAGCTCACATCAATTTGCCCCCGGTCTAAGGTCTCCACATAAAAAAAATCTAACACATGCATTGAAAGCAAAAAAAAACCAGCAAATTCATCAGCTTCTGCAGTCCATTTGATTGTAATGATTTTGCAGAAGATTGATTTAACACCTAAACACAAACCATCATCAGCCACTTAACCATCTGCCAGATTTGTGCGAGCAATTACTGCCATCAATCATGACCCGCTTTGACTTTGGACGTGTGATAAAAAAAAAAACATTCCAAAGACGTTCGGGTATAATTATGTAAAGTGAGAGTGCTAAATCAATCAATGGGTGCAATTTGTGTGTCGTCCTCAGTGATGATGGTTCAGGTTGAGCTTTGACATCCTAACCGTTTTGACAATCACGAACGATTCAACGGGGAGAAATTGGATATTGGAATTCCACAGTTAAATAGCACCGTTCCAATCGACTTCATCCGTTCCTTCCATGTGCCCACCCACAGCCACCCGAGTGTCATCGCCTTTCTGGGTCGCGGTGGTACGATTTAATCAAATCAATTCACCAGAAACCGTAGAAATTAACCCATGACAATAGCGCTTAACGTGTTTCTTTTTGCCTCGCGTCCAAACAGCCACAACAACTGTGTCGTTGTGTCTCCGATGCCGTTTGCTCTGTGTGGATATTTCTTTCACTCCGGGAGGTCAACCAAACGATAATAATAATGAATAACCTGTGCGCAAAGTCCCCCGTCCTGAGCAGTACATTGTGTGGCAGTGTGGCATATGGAAGTGTGGCTGCCTAACATACACTGCTAACCAGAAAGCCCTGTGCGACTTTTGATGATTCGGCCTGAAACGAACAACACTTGGTGGTTTGTTTGCCGCGGACATTTTTTCTTTTCAATTTGGAACATCCCTTTTTTGATTCACCTTGGATGCGAGTGCCAAAGAAAAATAAAAAAAAAACTCAACGTCTGGTTGATCGAGGAACCTCAACGTTCGAAGGCGACGAACCTGCATTGTTCCAAAATATGACCGACCATTGAGTCTCGAGTATGTATGTTCGTATTGTGGTCTTCTGGCTCTCATATTCTAACAAAAAAAAAAAAAAAAAAAAATCAATAATGACGCTTGTGATGATAATGATGATGACGATATCAATATAACAGGCTCTCGCTCACGGCTTGAACGTGCCACACGAGTGAGATCTACACGATGCAACCTGTGAGGTCGTATTCGGCACATGTGCAAAGTCAACAGGGCACACAATTTGAACCTTCCGCAATGGTATGGATCTTCTTCTCGGTAATGACTTCCTAGTGTGAGCATCATCTCGAAAATGCACTTGACACATCGCCTCGGTGTGGCAATGCAAGTTCATTGCAATGATTACGTATGACCAGTATGGGGCGGTGTATGTAAGTGATGATTAAACATCTTGCTATGTTTCTCTATGATTGAAAAAAAAAAAAAAAACAAAACATGATTCAAGGCCCACTTTTTGCGAATTGATTATATGATTCGGCATCAAATTCAAAACAGACGTGGCTGGGTAGCTCATTGATTTCCCGTACTGCTTAATGAGCAGAAGGTCAGGAGTTTAATTCCAGGCTCATCCGTCTTTCTATCGCACTACAGTTAACATAAAAAGCAGCCTACTGCCCTTTCATTGATCGCATCACTTACCAAAGTGGATCTCTGATCTAACGATAATCACTAACATAACTATCATTTCCTTGGCAGTGAGCAGATGCGTTGGATTTCTCGGTATCTAGTAACAACAACTGTCAAACTAATCATCCATCTCCCCAAAGACCGTAAGACCGGGGCCAGCATCGATACTCGAATACTTTCTTGGAAATAATTAATTGTTTTGTAAGACGTAGAGGGTTATTCCGAGCGTCGAAGTGACGTTTGTCACTTAGTGAAGTGAGAAAAGTCATCAAGAGTGACGTGAATCTTCTGGTCAAATCAAATGGAGAGTCACGTCTCTGCAGGTGACTTTTCTCACTTCACCAAGTGACAACCCAAGTAACACAGCTTGTAATAAACAAGTTAAAAGTACTGTTAAATGACAAATACAGGTCAGCAATATAAGTGTCTAATGATTATATTTCATATTTTAATATGACGTCAAAAGCGCAAAAAGTGAAGCCTTATAAAACATGAAATGGAATAAAAATCATTCATCATCTCATACAAAAATATAACAATGCCAAGCGTGGGATTTGAACACTAGTCTTTAGCGTAATAGGTTTGTAGCTTATTTGCTAAGCCAACTCCGGTTTTAGGCTTTAGAGGTGGGCAAATGGCTCACTATAGTGAGCGGCTCGGAACAGTTCCGCTCATTGAAGTGAACTAGTTCTCCAGAACCGTTCAATTGATCATTTTGTAGCACTTAGCTTTTTCCGATCAGCTCTCAATGGAAATATTCGATTGATTAGAAAAGAATAGTAAAAAAAAACATTTTACATATTTCATCACCATCTGATGCAGTTTGGGACACACTAGCCTCCTGGACTCTCACCAAACTAGAGGGTCTCATGATCTGAGCAAATACGGTTCCACTAGATATTTATCCAATTTAACAATACAAGCTGCTGTTGGATCCTGTGTTGCCTGTAGCTCGCTTATTTTCTCGTCAAATTGTTCCCATATGGATGATTGAGTAACAAATGGGTTCGGCTCAGCTTGCTGGTTCATCCGATGAATCAATATACTGCCACATTTTGTGCACGAGAGCTTTGTACGTCGCGCTATAATTTTCTACATCTCCGAAATCATGCTTCTTAAAGCGCGGATCAAGAAAGATAGCTTGAGCGATTCGATTCGATTCTCTTTCCCCGAACCGCTTGATGAGACCATCTTCCAGTTCATCTACCAACCTCTCGATATTAGGAGGAAAGGAATTGTTTGAGTGCAGTTTAATCCGTACCCTCATAATGCGGGCAGTACTGCGCTTTAAACAAAAAACAAATATTCTCTCGACACAATTCTCTCGCAACATCGAAAGCCCGGCAATATTGTCGCCCCCGACTGACTTCCCCCCCACGTCGTCATCAAAGGCAGCGCGTCGAATCCAAAACAGCCAAAGAGAAACAACAGCACCTCGGCCAGCACCAACGCTCCGACACCCAGACGGGGGGCCCCCCCCCGCGAAACACCGCGCCAGCGCGAGAGAAAAAACCAAACTACCACCCACCCCCGCGGTTGGGGGAACCGGGCCGGCGGTTTTTTATAATAAAACGCGCCCATACACCTGGCGGGCACGGGACTGGGGTGGGGGGTTTGGGTGTGTGCGCCAGGCCGGGCGAAGACGGGACACAACACCACAGCTCTCTTGAATATAATAGCTGATGATTTCATATTTGAAGCGTTATCAGTAACACTCACTGTAATTTTATTCTCGATCCCGAACTTACGAAGAACATGTGTTACCCATTTTGCAATATTTTCACCGGGTGCCTTGTCGTAAATTCTGAACATTCCACAAGAAATGATTTCAAAATACCATTCTTGTCAATAAAATGGTAAATGGTAAACGGTAAGTGCATAAAACCCGGTATTCGTGATGCTGGTCCAGCCATCGCAAGTTAGGCATACTGCAGGAGCCTCAGCCAACTGAATATTTACTTTTTCTTCAAGTTCATTGTAAACAGCAGGTATCAAGCCGTTTGACAATGCTTTTCTGCTTGGAAGTGTATAGGATGGGTTAAGAAGATTAACAAACTTCTTAAATTCAAAATCCTCAACAATCGAAAAGGGATGAAACTCCTTACATATCATCTTCAATAGTTGAACGTCCATAACTCTACTTTTAGAAACTGGTATCGGTTTAACGACTTCGACAAATTATGCCATCGAAGCTGGTGGGACAGATTGCGTAAAAATACGGAGCTGAGGTTACGACAGTAACAGTTTCGGACTTTGTTACAAATACTCGGTTTTCATTCGAGCAAGAAGCTTGCAGTTGTACTTCACCTGACTTATCATCAACAGGGGTAGTATATGGTTCCTTTTGTTGTCTCAATGAATCACCTCTATTCAGTGGGACGAATGGATGCTTTGCTTTCATATGTCTCTTCAAATTTCCTTAAGAACCAGATGACATAGCAATGGTGGCTTTACAGTGTCGGCATATTCCTTTTTCCGTCTTCCTTAGAGAAATGGTACCAGATATCACTGGTCGTCCTTCGTAGTTGGCATAATAAGCTAGAAGTTCATTACTGTGGGTTAGTATAATGAGCTCTGGTAATCGATCGTACGTGAACTAGTGGTAGAACTTACCTCGTACAATATTTAATCCAATTGCCCAGACGATGATTCTACTCGCTTTAAGACGACAAACACAAGCAAAACAACAATCTATTCAAAGCAAACCAGAGACAATCAATGATTTGAGAAATTTTATTACGTATTGTCTATTTCATCTTATTCGATTCATTGCTAGAAAAGCAACCTAGGTTGGGTGAGAGCGTGAGAGAAATCACTTCCATCTTCTTTCAGGAATTTTAATTTCACTCTCGCTCTCTTCATGGCAATTTCGTAGTTTCTGGGTTGGGGAAAAATTATGGGTCTTCTGTTTGTTTGGTCTTAAGGGTGTGTTAAATAGCTCAGCTCCCGTATGATATGGAGGGGTACACAACATAGCCCAGTTAATGAGCTATTTTAAATAGGTGGTGCCGTTCGCGCTCTAGCTCGCTTATCTATTATTGCCAAACGAAAAAGCTCCGTTCACGCTCCCGCTCATATATTAATTCTATTTGTGAGGTGAGCGGGTGAGCTATCGTTCAATTGAAAAGAACGGTAGGTCACTCGTTTATCTTGGTGAACTAGTTCTTTAGCTCAGTTCATGAGCGGATTGCCCACCTCTACATTAAACTGTCAAAGTTCACGAAGAAATATCAGGTGTGGCAGGCCATCTGTACCTGTGGCTTGAAGATCAATGTTTACATTGCGACCGGAACCATCAACCAGGAAATTTATCTGAGCGAGTGCCTACAAAAACGTCTACTGCCTTTCCTGAAGCGATACAATTGTTCCGTTCTATTTTGGCCGTGTTTTGGCATCTTGCCATTACGAAAAAAGGCCATGGAGTGGTATGCTGCCAACAACGTTCAAGTGGTGCCCAAGGACAAGGACCCTCCCAACACACGAGAGCTCCGCCCAATCGAACAATATTGGTCCATCGTCAAGCGGAACCTTAAGAAGACTTAAAAGGTTCAGCCCAATGGGGTTGTACGCAAAGGTAACGTAGGACTATGTAGCAATGTGCAATCGAATTCGCCTCCAGTCGCCTAATTGTTTAAAGGGTTTTCGAAATTGGTTTCGCTCAAAATTATTTGCAATACACTAAACAGGTTACCCTAATAAACAAGTAATGTACAAGAACGATATTACAGATGGTTTAACCAACAATCAATATGCAACTAGCGATTTGAAATTGATTCACTGTTGTAGAACCCCTTGGTCCGAAGTACATCTTGTAGCCAGCACCTTGCTACACCCAAAATAAAAAAGCAACATTGTAATGCAATTTTGCATGTTTTAGTTTCATTTCTCGTAATGGATCGCAACTTGGAGAAAAAAGGCAACATTGGTCGTGGACAATAAAGCAACACATCAATTCACTTTGAAATATTCAATGTGTGCGTGAAGTTGTGCAGTGTACTTTTTGTTGAGTATGAGATTGGAGTCCGGAAGTTCAAAGGCATACAAAAAAAAACAAACGATCACGACACGTAACTGAGATTCAATCCGTAACCGCTAGCGTCATGGCTTTAGATAGTAACCATTCAGCCACTTTATCAAGTTGAAGTACATGGAATAAAAGCCCTACCGTTGCTTCGATTGTCGAGGCACTCAGTGGTACAGCAGCAAAGCAAATGTCACTCGCACACACTTGCATGGCTTCGCGTGGTGATCAAGAAGGGCACACTTGATGAGAGGGAGATGGGAGTGCGATGACGAGTGAAAATAAAAATAGAACACTTGACTGCGGAATTACAACAGTGGCCAATAGCGCTGCGGCATTTTGTGGTATTGTCTCACCTATATTGAACCAACGGTTGCTTAAGACTGTCGAGGCACTAAGCACACAGCGCTAAATTTGTTTCGAGGAATCTGTGTGTTGCCAACAGCTTGCACACACTTGCATGGCTTTGTTTATACCATAAAACGCTTTGTGGATCATGATGGGCAAAAGTGCCTTTTCTGAATCATGCAGATTTTGCAAGATATGATTGCAAAAACTGCAATTGCGTTTTTTGCAACCTTTTCAACTTTTAGGTGTATACATATTTGCGCCTTTGTTTCGATTTGCTGTGTTATTTTGACAGAATATTTGAGCGTGTGTTCGTGTGATTTCATTATTAGGGGCGTATTATTAAGCTTGGGACCGAGCTTGGGACCGATGTGCTAGTACTGACTGAGCCAAGAAAAAAATCGTATTTGTTCGGGACCTACTGGTCTTAGAGTTAGTCTATGGTTTAACCGTACCGGTTACAGTTGGGATGATAACCCGAATTGGTGGTTAGGTGCTTCTTATGGTAATTGTTTATGCGGGTAGACATTTAGGACATTTTACCCAAGAGACTGGCTTCATCCACCACCAATTGCATACGATTTCTTCTAGGCCTATGTGTGTACAACACTGCAAAATGTGCAAATGTCGAAAACACTATGGTTTTGACATACGTTATTTTTCGCAACCGCCCATTTTGAACAACTCTCTTTTCCAGTTATTTTGGAGGCCTTGAAAGGGGCCATTTTGAGGTCAGGGGAACAGCTAGTGCAGCCACCTCACTTGTCATGAAGCTGAAGCTTAAAGCTTGAGAAACTCACGTATATAGTTTGCAGCCATATGCTGCAACATTTTACTTACACTTCCTCAAAATAATTTGTTTCTTATCGAATGGTATGGACTCTATGCATCGCACTAGAACGCAAGAAACACTTTTAAACACTGATTGGAATTCGAAGATAATATTACCAACGAATTTTGCACTTCACATGCCATCAAACAGAAATTATCGCATGCCATCAAACAGTGGACTGTGATTGCTAATAAGCACACATCAAACGACCCTACGTGTTTTGCAAATCTTTTTTGCCTTCAAAAACTTTGGCATGCCAAATTTGGTTCCATTTGCTTTGTTAGTTCTCGAGTTATGCAAAAAATCCAGTTTCATTTGTATGGGAGTCCCCAATTCGGGAAGTGGGAGGGGTCTTGAACTACCAAATAATCATTTCTTGTCTTCAAAAACTTCCACATGTCAAATTTTATTCCATTTACTTGATTAGCTCTTGAGTTCCTATTTCATTTGTATGGGAGCCCCCCTCCTAGAGGTGGGAGGGGTCTCAATCTACCATAGAAAATTTCTTGCTTTCAAGTACTTCCACATGTCAAATTTGGTTCCATTTACTTGATTAGTTCTTGAGTTGTTAGAAGTTCCTGTCTCATTTTTATGGGAGCACCACCTTTGTAAAGGTGGGAGGGGTCTCAAATTGCCATAGAATCCTTTCTTGCCTTCAAAAACTTGCACATGCCAAATTTGGTTTGCTTGATTAGTTCTTGAATTATGCCGAAATTTGTGTCCCATTTGTATGGGAGCCCCCCATTCCATAGGGAGGAGGGGGTCTTTAACCATCATAAGAAGCTTGCCCGGTCCCAAAAGCCCCTGCATACAAATTTTCACGCCAGTCGGTTAAGTAGTTTCTATGTCTATAAGGGTCAGTTCGATAAAAATACATTTTTATATTTATAAAAATTTTAATAGTTTTTTATTGGAAATTAATAGTTTTTAATAATGGAATTGATGAGTAGAAAGATTTGCAATCGATTGGTGTAAAAATTTCGAAAATCGGTCATGAAATGACTTAGTTATTAACTTTCAAAACCTAAGCATATTTCGTGACGCTCCAAATTTTCGTACTCGCAACGTGTACCCCTATATTGAAAACAAAGACGTAGTCCTACGTCAAAAGCTGTTGTGAGCGAGAAACGGTTCAAGGCAAACTGGCGTTCTGCGCTGAATAAGGTGAACAAGGAGACTGTACAAAATCTTATGGCAGGTGTTAAACGAAAGACCCGGCAATTCGCAATCGGTAAAAAGGAAGCTTAGCTGAATATTTCTCCTGTATTCAGTATTAACTGAACTTGAAAAAAAAACAAAAGAATTTGACTTATTAATAAAAACTTCGATCGACTCACACACATTACAGTTTGGCCAAATTTTGATCGGAACACCCTTAAACACACAGCTACTGTTCTCCAGCAGTAAAAATCTTTTTGCAAGTCTCGAAAGGCCGAAAATTACAAGCCGCCCAAAACACGGCAGGAGCACGTAAGTTCTCGTTTGTCGAGAGTGTTATATTTAATAACAATTTTGTCGTTTCAACCATCTAACGTTCGACAACAATCAAAATAGCTGGCGGTGAAAGTTCGCCGGAAAGTCAAAGCAGTCACATAGAAAGAACTGGCGAATGTGGATAAGCTGAAGCAAGCGAAGTTGAATAACTTGAAGCAAAAGCACATAACGGAATTGCAAATGGACTACCGGAATACACACATTGCCTCGAGGATAATGAAGATCATAAAAATGCGGAAGCAGCGACTGCTCTCATTTCCCGCCAGCACAGTCATGGATCGTTCCATACTGGAATCGACCCGAAACCCGGTGGTAAAGTTGGTCGATCAACCAAGGAAACTCCTCAATTAAACTCAGCCGCAAAAGCATCCCTTGAAAGCTTTCGATTATGATTCCAAATTCTGTTAACAGTCGAACAGATCCGGGAACATCCAAGGTACAGTACTACGACTACAATACCAAGCACCGAAAGGAATACGACCAAAAAAATACAGGAATGGGAATTGAATGCAATGCAAGAAGTCGCTCAGTTGGAAAGACTGCAGAACGAAACGTTGCTTGCAAGGAGGTAAGAATTATAAGTCATTTGGGATCGGATGAGTTTTTCCTCAACTCTGTTCAACTTCAGACACACTTCCGCAGGATCGGGTCGATCTCAAGTCACTTTGGAAAAGCTATAGATTTGTATAGACTACCAGCACTGGAAATTAGCCCAATCAGTTCCACCACATGAACCGTCTACCGACAGCTACCGAACAAAATCGACAATTGAAGTGGTAAACTGTTGAACCTTATCACTCAATCGAAAGTTTCTTAAATCACAAACCCAACGCCACATACACATCATGTGGAATATTGAGTAGTTTTAATAATAGTTAAAAAGTGTTAAGACCTTTAGGTCATATATGTTTTGATAATCAATTAGGTACATTTGTGTTAAGGCATTTATAATAAAGCCTATGTCCTATTTGAAAAAAAAGCAAATAAACAGCAAATAAATCATAAGATAATCGAGGAATGATTACAGAGAGTTCTTATAGCAAACAATCGTAAAGTATTTTAATGGTTTTTGTTATATTTCTTGGCTCAGCGTAATGTCTTGTTCAGACAGCAGAGGTACAACATGTTATAAAGGTTGTCAAATAATTTCAACCAGAAATTCGTCATCAGGATAGGCTTATAACATGTTACAACTGGTCAGTCTGGTCAGTGTTTAACATACAATTATTGTTTTCGCATCACACATTGTCCAATGAAATTGTTTTTATTCAAAGAAACGACCCCACTTCCCGTTATCAAAGTTGTTTATGTTTACTAACCCTATCGAAATACATGAATAACAAATGACGGACTGGATAACTACCACGAGATTCCCGGTAAATATAGTAAATGTATTTAGGACGCGAGCTGTTTACTCGGTGTCAGTGGTCATTGTTGTCTAGGGCGCAATAATGAGATGATGAAATGCAGAGAAAGGGGTTATTTTGCTATTTTCCCGGATGTTAGGATAATGGATTAGTTAGGAATAATTACGATCAAATGAATCATATCAAACTGAGTTTCGAGCAGACTTTGCTCCGCTTAAAATATTTATGGAGGAACACTACGTTAATTTACGTATTTCTGACATGCGGCCCTTGAACTCTCCCAACCAATTAAATTAAAATAAGCGTCTTTTCTTTAAATGGCAGATCGAAGGTGATCGTTTTGAATCATAAATAAGTAAACACGTACTGACAGCTAATCATTCGAAAGTTTTTTCAATTGGTTTTTCTCTATCCACTTTTCAATATAAATGGCACCTTAAAGCCATTTTGTAAGATTGCCACAAAGCACCAAGTTCGAAACGGCTAACGAGTAAAACAATAAACACTGCCTTCCATCTGGATGGCGGCATTCGCGTTGGAATTCTCAGAAACTCTTCAGCATTGTTAAAACTTTGCGGTCAACCGGGTTTCCTACTTCCCTCCATCGGAGGAATAACAACCAAAGGGCAAACGACAACAAGCGTAAAAACTGTTGGATCCAAGTCGTGGTAGACTGACGATCCAAAATGTCAAGCCAAGTTGAATTCCTGAAAAATGCTAGAGCGTAAAAAATAGTTCGTGGAATTTGATTTGAAAAAGTCGTTTTTCATCTTTGAGGCATTTGTTCCCCTTAAGTAAGAAAAGTCATTGAATTTCATCTTCAGCTACGAGAAAACTCAACCAAGAAAAGTTAAAGCTTATCCCCATTCCACGGATTGCTCCCAACCATTTTCGATCCACATCTCCCCAGCCCTGCAAATGAACAGAGTGTTATTTTCTTATTTAGCGTTAATTTAATAGAGCAAACCCAGCTATCTATGTTTCCCTGCTGAAAAGAAGCAACCATCATCGGCGTCCTCAGTTGGCTCTTAGATGATAGCATCCTCTGCCATTTCGCTATCATTGCCCATTTTTCTGCCCGGGAGCGGTCGATAATCGGAGCTTGTTTTCGCCAGCGATGAATCTTTAAAAAATTACACTGTGAAAAATCCTCACATCCGATCAATGAGATCACGTTGGTGAATCATTAAGCTGTGTTATTTTTAACTTCGATTCAAGGAGAATCCTTAACGCTGGTGCCCAACGTGCATCACGGTTTATAGAAAAGCAGATTTTTTTGCAATACAAAATGCAAACATTCACAGATAAAAACACTTTCGGAGTATTAGGGGAATTATGGGCATCTTAAGCGGGTGCTTCCAACAAACAATTAAACTTTTTAATCACTTTTGAACTGCTTTTTATTTCAACAACATGTTTAATTATGCTTGAATTACCCTCAGTCAAAACTTCAGCTCTTCTTCAGAAATCCACAGTCACGTTAACGTTGTTATTTACATTTGTTTGACTTAAAACATTTGTTCCGTTCATTTTGAATTTCTGCAGCTGTTGATAGACCTCTCTGTGACAAATGAATATTTAACATCGTTTTCCGTGATCCTTCCTTAATAACACGAGTATGATGCAAAACTTTTTACAAGCTCTTAAGTGACTTTAGTTCCTGATTAAAACAAATTGAGAATTTTCAACGTGAAACAATTTGTTCTCAAACGAAAAAAAAACGCATTAACAAACACTGTTGGCCCTATTCTGCGAGTCAAATGAGTCGAAACGAGTCGTTCTCACTGGACAAGTCGACAATGGTCAAAATGAGTAAGACGACGCTCCGTGCAAATCAAATGGATTTGATTTATGATTTATTTATTTCGTCAACCGAACGTAGATTAGTACTCATACAGTTACAGTATTTTCTTTTTTCTTGTTTTAATTATGGGAAAAGAAATAAAAACTAAGTAGTGTCTGCTTTTCTATTATTTCTTCCTAGGAGTTGTGATTCCGAATGGTGTTAAAATATTGTTTAAGTTTATGCCTAGACATTGTAAAGTCAACGGTTTCGTAGTATTGATTGTAAGAGGCCATCATCCGATTTAATGTCCCAAATTTTGCATAATTTGTGCGATGATAGTTTATGGAAAATAAATTTCGATTTCGGATTTGTCGAGTAGGCGCATAAAAATTTAATTTTGACAAAAGTACTGCGGAGTCAATGCGCATCGAAACAATGTCGTTTACAAATGAAACCATTGCATATTCACGACGCTCTTTTGTTTATAAGCATGCAGCGTACTTCGTATGATGGAAGAGGAAATGAAGTCCAACCTAGTTTACGAAGGGCATCCAATAAAAATTGTTTTTGTACTGATTCTATTCTTCCTTCGTGCGTGATTGAAAAAGGAGACCATACAATGCTGCAATATTCCAGTATTGACCTCTCATAGGCAACATATAGTGTTTTAATTGTATACGGGTCCTGCAAGTTATAGCAAAAGCGCTTTATGAAGTCTATCATATTGTTTGCCCTGTGAATTGTTGTGTTGCAATGATCAATGAATGTTAATTTGGAATCTAAGATAATTCTTAAATCCCTGACTCTTAAACATTTTTGTACATTCTGATTTCCTAATGTAATTGTAATGTTGGATGATGTTTTGTTTTTTCTACTAAATGATATTAAGTTGCATTTATTTACATTCAATTCCAAAAGGATTTTTTTACACCAAATGTAGAATAATTGTATTTCATTCCGGAACATATTGATGTTTTCTTCATTCCTAATCTCCAGAAAGACTATCGTGTCGTCGGCATAAATTAGTACATTTTTTTTTTTGAGAATGAAGGAAATGTCGTTTACGTAGAACATAAAAAGAAGAGGTCCTAATGAGAGCTTCGTGGGACAAGTGAAGTGACTCAAATAGGATCCGATTTATTTCCGTCGAGTTTTATTATTTTTTGGCGATTAAATAGTCAAAAATGATTCATGCCATTTCAGAAATCCTGTCTCAATTCCCATTTTATTGCAATTTGAAGAGTAAAATTGGAATGTCAAATGCCTTGCTTAAGTCTATATAAAGAGCTTCTACATGGTTTCCATTAACCATTGCATTTAATAAATAGTCAATGAATTCAAGCAGATTTGTTGAGGTCGAACGTTCCTTAAAGAAGCCGTGTTGCATGTCAGTTATTTTTATTTTTGATTTGTTTAAATAATTTTTCGTTGAAAAATTGCTTCGAAAAGTTTTGGAATGCATGAGATAATGGCTATACCACGATAATTACGTAAAATTCGAGGGAAAACTGTTGGATATTAATTTGATTTTTACGTAATTAAAAAGTTCTTTGGACAAGATTTTAGTTCAAGCTCTGTTTTTGAATTATAGTCTTCAAATGCATTATTGGTGGCAAAATTGATCGCATATGTCCAAATAGTTCGCTAAATTTTCACTGTTATTTTGTTTTTTTTTGTAGGATTTATGAGTTTTTTGCTTGCGAT